>VONZ01002027.1:0-66636 GCA_012976165.1 Labeo catla | reverse complement strand
GAATCCGAAGATCGGAGTAAATGTGAACGCAGAAAGAGCAACACAAACAGTCTTTTCAACCACATTATAATGATTATTTCTGTGTTACAGATATTTAAATAATAGAAGTACTGGGATAAAAGTTTATAGTTTGGGCATAAACACTTATTGTCTACAGTGGCGATAAAAACGAAAGTATTTTAACACGTGTATCTATTGTCACGCTTATCCTCTTCCGCCAGGAGGTGGCGACAACTGCCCGTTTAAAAAAAAAGGTATGTCATTAAATCATTCATTCAGGAAATTTCAATAGTCAAACAAGTCTTAATGAAGTGAGACACTGTCTCCTTTATTGAATGTTTTTTTTTATTTTGTTTAAATGAATATATGTTTTTAAAAGACTTAAGCAATGAACAGTTTGTCATTTGCCATTTACCATACACAGCTTGTGTTTTTGAAGCCTTTTTAACTGTTATAGCGCCACCTATGGTCCGATCTTCACGAAACTTTGCATGCTTGTTAAGAATCATCTGACACATGTTTTCACCAATTTTCGTAACGTTTTGAGTTTTTCTTTAGTTTTGATAGGCTTTTGGGTATATGTGGCCACGCCCCTGTTGTAAATGACCCTGTTATAGTTAACCGAAGGACAAAATTCAACATTTTGTTGATAATTATTGATCTAGAGAGTCCAGAGAATATTACTGCAGTAGTTTGATCGAGATTAAGCAAAAAACCTAGGACTAGTTCGCAAAAGTAGGGTTTTAAGATATTTGTGAATAATTAATGAACGGTTTGATTGACAGCAATGGTTCTTGAGGCAAAGGTGTTCATCATGAGGAGATCTATCAAATGATATGAAGATCTAGTGTTTGTGTGAATATTTGAGCATGTATTTAGCCATTTGAAGCCATTTACCATACACACCTTGTGTTTTTGAAGCCTTTTTAACTGTTATAGAGCCACCTATGGTCCGATCTTCACGAAACTTTGCATGCTTGTTAAGAGTCATCTGACACATGTTTTCTCCAACTTTTGTAAAGTTTTGAGTGTTTGTTTAGGTTTGATAGGCTTTTGGGTGTATGTGACCACGCCCCTTTTCTAAATGACCCCGTTATAGCTACCCAAAGGACAAAATTCCACATTTTTTTGATAATTATTGATCTAGAGAGTCTGGAGAACTGCGCTGCAGTGGTTTGATCGAGATTGAGCAAAAAACCTAGGCCTAGTTCGCAAAAGTAGGTTCTTCACATATTTGTGAATAATTAATGAACGGTTTGATTGACAGCAATGGTTCTTGAGGCAAAGTTGTTCATCATGAGGAGATCTATCAAATGATATGCATATTGTGTGTATGTGTGAAACACCACGTGATTACAGAGCCATAAAACTCGTTAGCGCCAACTAGTGACCGATTTCTTTCAAAATTCTTACAGACGTTTAGGGCCATGAGTCGAACATGCCCAGTGAGTTTCATTCCGATTGACCTTCGTTAACCTTGTCTAATAGGTGCTCAAACTTCATTGGCCGATGGCGGCCATGTTTTTTGAGATACGCCATTGTCCTTATAGACCCTTATGGCACATTGGACAGAGACACTGCATACCAATTTTCGGGTCGATCGGACCAACGATTGTATAGTTATAGTCATTTTTATGTTTTTTCAGGCTTATAGCGCCACCAAGTGGCAGAGCTGTGCAATTTTTTTGATTTGACCAAAGATTGAGCTTATACACATGTGTACCGAGTTTGGTGAAGATATCTCATTTGGTTCATGAGTTATAGCCATTTTAGTAAAGATGGCCCTCCACCTGACAAACTTTTTGGGGCCCCTTCGCAGCGATGTGTCAAAATTTAACATTTTTTTGATAATTATTGATATTCACTGTCCAGAGAACATTTCTGCACTGGTTTGGTTCCGATCGGGTGAAAAACCTAGGACTAGTTCGCAAAAGTAGGTTTCAGATATAACGCCATTTTGCGGAAAAACGGTACGTCCCAGACCACAAATCGCGCCTGTGCACTTTTGTGCGTATTGACCCAAGGATTGCAACGATGTAAAGTTTTTGAGTCTACGACAAAAATTGTACGAGCCACGGCCAAAAATGTAAAAAAAGTTCGTTTTTTGCGCTGTAGCGCCACCTTTAGGCCGATTTGGGCGAGACTTTGTATCTGAGTAGCGAGCAAGACTACTACGATCTGACCAAGTTTCAGCTCTCTAGGCCTTACGGTTTGGGCTGCACGATCAGTTTTACCGGAGAAGAATAATAATAATAATAAATATAGCTGCAAGCAGCAATTACCGGGGTTCGAGCATTTAAGGCCTCTGAGGTGGTATGCACATTTGTTCAGAATGAGACGATATATCATACAGATGTAAGTGTAAGATCTAGTGTTTGTGTGAATAGATGAGCATTTTTTAACAATTTGAAGCCATTTACCATAGAAATCTTGTTTTTAAAGCCTTTTTAACTGTTTTTCCGCCACCTATGCTCCGATCTCCATGAAACTTTGCATGCTTGTTAAGAGTCACCTGTCACATGTTCTCATCAATTTTTGTAAAGTTTCGAGTTTTCGTTTAGGTTTTATAGGATTTTGGGTATATGTGGCCACACCCCTATTGTAAATTAACCAGGTTATAGCTAACCGAAGGACAAAATTCAACATTTTTTTGATAATTATTGATCTAGAGAGTCCAGAGAATGTTACTGCATTGGTTTGATCGAGATTGAGCAAAAAACCTAGGACTAGTTCGCAAAAGTAGGTTTTTCACATATTTGTGAATATTTAATGAACGATTTGATTGACAGCAATGGTTCTTGAGGCAAAGTTGTTCATCATGAGGAGATCTATCAAATGGTATGCATATTGTGTGGATGTGTGAAACACCACGTGATTACAGAGCCAAAAAACTCGTTTGCGCCAACTAGTGGCCGATTTCTTTCAAAATTCTTACAGACCTTTAGGGCCATGAGTCGAACATGCCCAGTGAGTTTCGTTCCGATCGACCTCTGTTAACCTTGTCTAATGGGTGCTCAAACTTCATTGGCTGATGGCGGCCATGTTTTTTGAGATACACCAATGTCCTCATAGACCCTTATGGCACATTGGACAGAGACACTGCATACCAATTTTCAGGTTGATTGGACTGACGGTTGCGAAGTTATAGTCATTTTTATGTTTTTTCAGGCTTATAGCGCCACCAAGTGGCAGAACTGTGCTTTTTTTTTTATTTGACCAAAGATTGAGCTTATACACATGTGTACTGAGTTTGGTGAAGATATCTCATTTGGTTCCTGAGTTATAGCCATTTTAGTAAAAATGGCCCTCCACCTGACAAACTTTTCGGGGCCCCTTCACAACGATGAGTCGAAATTTCAACTTTTTTTTAATAATTATTGATATTCAGTGTCCAGAGAACATTTCTGCACTGGTTTGGTTCCGATTGGGTGAAAAACCTAGGACTAGTTCGCAAAAGTAGGTTTCGGATATAACGCCATTTTGCGGAAAAACTGGGCTTCGTACGAAAAATCTGCGCCAGTGCACTTTTGTGCGTATTGACCCAAGGATCGCAACGATGTAAAGTTTTTGAGTCTACGACAAAAATTGTACGAGCTATGGCCAAAAATGTCAAAAAAGTTAGTTTTTTGCGCTGTAGCGCCACCTATGGGCCGATTGGGCTGATACTTTGATAGGTTCTCCCCAAATTGAGCTCTACCATCTGGCCAAATTTGAAGTCTCTAGGACTTACGGTTTGTTCTGCACGATCAGTTTTACGGCAGAAAAAAAATAATCCTAACAATTATAATTAACAATATAGCTGCAAGCAGCAATTACCGGGGTTCGAGCATTAAGGCCTTTTAGGTGGTATGCAAAGTTGTTCAGAATGAGGGGATATATCATACAGATGTAAGTGTAAGATCTAGTGTTTGTGTGAATAGATGAGCATTTTTTAACAATTTGAGGCCATTTACCATAGAAATCTTGTTTTTAAAGCCTTTTTAGCTGTTATAGCGCCACCTATGCTCCGATCTCCATGAAACTTTGCACGCTTGTTAAGAATCATCTGACACATGTTTTCACCAATTTTTGTAAAGTTTTGAGTTTTCGTTTTGGTTTTATAGGCTTTTGGGTATATGTGGCCACACTCCTTTTGTAAATTAACCCAGTTATAGCTAACCAAAGGAAAAAAATCAACATTTTTTGATAATTATTGATCTAGAGAGTGCAGAGAATATTACTGCATTGGTTTGATCGCGATTGAGCAAAAAACCTAGGAATAGTTCGCAAAAGTAGGTTTTTCACATATTTGTGAATAATTAATGAACGATTTGATTGACAGCAATGGTTCTTGAGGCAAAGTTGTTCATCATGAGGAGATCTATCAAATGATATGCATATTGTGTGGATGTGTGAAACACCACATGATTATAGAGCCATAAAACTCGTTAGCGCCAACTAGTGGCCGATTTCTTTCAAAATTCTTACAGACCTTTAGGGCCATGAGTTGAACATGCCCACCGAGTTTTGTTCCGATCGACCTCCGTTAACCTTGTCAAATAGGTGCTCAAACTTCATTGGCCAATGGCGGCCATGTTTTTTGAGATACGCCAATGTCCTCATAGACACTTGTGCCCCTTTAGTCCAAGAGACTGCATACCAATTTTCAAGTCAATCGGACTAACGGCGGTGTATTTATAGCCAATAATATGTTTTTTCAGGCTTATAGCGCCACCAAGTGGCAGAGCTGTGCAATTTTTTTTTTATTTGACCAAAGATTTAGCTTATGCACATGTGTACCGAGTTTGGTGTAGATATCTCATTCCATTCAAAAGTTATAGCCAAATGTAAGAATTTGGTAATGTTAGCATAGAACGTTTTGGCATTCCTATTCGACCGTGAGTCAAAATTTCAACTTTTTTTTGATAATTATTGATATTCACTGTCCAGAGAACATTTCTGCACTGGTTTGGTTCCAATCGGGCGAAAAACCTAGGACTAGTTCGCAAAAGTAGGTTTCGGATATAACACCATTTTGCGGAAAAACGGTACGTCCTAGAGCAACAAACACCGCAGAGCAATTTTGTGCGTATTGACCCATGGATTGCAACGATGTAAAGTTTTTGAGTCTACGACAAAAATTGTACGAGCTATGGCCAAAAATGTCAAAAATATTAGTTTTTTGCGCTGTAGCGCCACCTTTAGGCCGATTAAGCTCAGTCTTTGTCAGAATGTCCCCACAGGGAGCTCTACCTTCTGGCCAAGTTTCAAGTCTCTAGGCCTTACGGTTTGGGCTGCCCATTCAGTTTTATGGGGAAAAAAAAATTATCCTAACAAATACAAATAGATAATATAGCTGCAAGCAGCAATTACCGGGGTTCGAGCATTTAAGGCCTTTGAGGTGGTATGCAAATTTGTTCAGAATGAGGTGATATATCATACAGACAGAAGTGTAAGATCTAGTGTTTGTGTGAATAGATGAGCATTTTTTAACAATTTGAGGCCATTTACCATAGAAATCTTGTTTTTAAAGGCTTTTTAACTGTTATAGCGCCACCTATGCTCCGATCTCCATGAAACTTTGCATGCTTGTTAAGAATCATCTGACACATGATTGCTCCAATTTTCATAACGTTTTGAGTTTTTGTTTAGGTTTTATAGGCTTTTGGATATATGTGGCCACTCCCCTTTTGTAAATGACCCCGTTATAGCTAACCAAAGGACAAAATTCAACATGTTTTTGATAATTATTGATCTAGAGAGTCAAGAGAACATTACTGCAGTGGTTTGATCGAGATTGAGTGAAAAACCTAGGACTAGTTCGCAAAAGTAGGTTTTTCACATATTTGTGAATAATTAATGAACGGTTTGATTGACAGCAATGGTTCTTGAGGCAAAGTTGTTCATCATGAGGAGATCTATCAAGTGATATGCATATTGTGTGGATGTGTGAAACACCACGTGATTACAGAGGCAAGAAATTCGTTAGCGCCAACTAGTGGCCGATTTCTTTTAAAGTTCTTACAGACCTTTAGGACCATGAGTCGAACATGCCCAGTGAGTTTTGTTCCGATCGGCCTCAGTTAACCTTGTCTAATAGGTGCTCAAAATTCATAGGTCGATGGCGGCCATGTTTTTTGAGATACGCCAATGTTCTCATAGACCCTTATGGCACATTGGACAGAGACACTGCATACCATTTTTCAGGTTGATTGGACTGACGGTTGCGACGTTATAGCCATTTTTATATTTTTTCTCTATTATAGCGCCCCCAAGTGGTCAAGCTCCGCAATTTTTTGGATTTGACCAAAGGCTGAGCTTTTACATAAGTGTTCTGAGTTTGGTGATGATATGTCATTCTGTTCCAAAGTTATAGCCTTTTTACTAAAACTGGCCCCGCCTCTTTTGAACGTTTTGGCGCCCCTTTGCGACTGTGAGTCAAAAGTTTAACTTTTTTTTCATAATTATTGATCTAGGGAGCCTGGAGAACTGTGCTGCAGTGGTTTGATCGAGATCGAGTGAATAACCTAGGACTAGTTGGCAAAAGTGGGTTTTTCACATATTTGTGAATATGTAATAAACGACTTGATTGACAGCAATGGTTCTTGAGGCAAAGTTGCTCAGCATGAGCAGATCTATCATATGGTATGAAGTTCTAGTGTTTCTGTGATTATATGAGCATGTTATAGCAATTTAAGGCAATTTACTTTTGAAATTTCGTGTTGTTGAAGCCTTTTTAACTGTCATAGCGCCACCTATGGTCCCATCTCCATGAAATTTTACATGCTTGTTAAGAGTCATCGGACACATGTTTTCTCCAACTTTTGTAAAGTTTTGAGTTTTTGTTTAGGTTTGATAGGCTTTTGGGTATATGTGGCCACGCCCCTTTTCTAAATGACCCCGTTATAGCTACCCAAAGGACAAAATTCCACATTTTTTTGATAATTATTGATCTAGAGAGTCTGGAGAACTGCGCTGCAGTGGTTTGATCGAGATTGAGCGAAAAACCTAGGACTAGTTCGCAAAAGTAGGTTTTTCACATATTTGTGAATAATTATTGAATGATTTGATTGACAGCAATGGTTCTTGAGGCAAAGTTGCTCAGCATGTGGAGATCTATCAAATGATATGCATATTGTGTGGATGTGTGAAACGCCACGCGAGTGAGGCATGTTACAGAGGCAAAAAACTCGTTAGCGCCAACTAGTGGCCGATTTCTTTCAAAATTCTTACAGACCTTTAGGGCCATGAGTCGAACATGCCCAGTGAGTTTCGTTCCGATTGACCTTCGTTAACCTTGTCTAATGGGTGCTCAAACTTCATTGGCCGATGGCAGCCATGTTTTTTGAGATACGCCAATGTCCTCATAGACCCTTATGGCACATTGGACAGAGACACTGCATACCAATTTTCAGGTCGATCGGACTAACGATTGCATAGTTATAGTCATTTTATTGTTTTTCAGGCTTTTAGCGCCACCAAGTGGCAGAGCTGTGCAATTTTTTTTATTTGACCAAAGATTGAGCTTGTACATAAGTGTGTCAAGTTTCGTAATGATATGCCATTTGGTTCCTGAGTTATAGCCATTTTAGTAAAAATGGTCCTCCACCTGACAAACTTTTTGGGGCCCCTTCGCAACGATGAGTCAAAATTTCAACTTTTTTTTGATAATTATTGATATTCAGTGTCCAGAGAACATTTCTGCACTGGTTTGGTTCCGATCGGGCGAAAAACCTAGGACTAGTTCGCAAAAGTAGGTTTCGGACATTCGGCCATTTTGCGGAAAAACCGGGCTTCGTACGAAAAATCTGCGCCAGTGCACTTTTGTGCGTATTGACCCAAGGATTGCAACGATGTAAATTTTTTGAGTCTACGACAAAAAATGTACGAGCTAGGGCCAAAAATGTAAAAAAAGTTAGTTTTTTGCGCTGTAGCGCCACCTTTAGGCCGATTGGGCCGGTTCTTTGCGCCTGAGTAGCGAGGAGGACTACTACCTTCTGACCAAGTTTCAGCTCTCTAGGCCTTACGGTTTGGGCTGCACGATCAGTTCTAGGGAAGAATAATAATAATAATAATAATAATAATAAAAAAAATCCTAACAATTACAATAGGGTTTCAGCGCTACGCGCTCGAACCCCTAATAAAAAAAATCCTTACAATTACAATAGGGTTTCAGTGCTACGCACTCGAACCCCTAAATATAGCTGCAAGCAGCAATTACCGGGGGTCGAGCATTTAAGGCCTTTGAGGTGGTATGCAAATTTGTTCAGAATGAGGTGATATATCATACAGACAGAAGTGTAAGATCTAGTGTTTGTGTGAATAGATGAGCATTTTTTAACAATTTGAGGCCATTTACCATAGCAATCTTGTTTTTAAAGGCTTTTTAACTGTTATAGCGCCACCTATGCTCCGATCTCCATGAAACTTTGCATGCTTGTTAAGAATCATCTGACACATGATTTCTCCAATTTTCATAACGTTTTGAGTTTTTGTTTAGGGTTTATAGGCTTTTGGATATATGTGGCCACTCCCCTTTTCTAAATGACCCCGTTATAGCTAACCAAAGGACAAAATTCAACATGTTTTTGATAATTATTGATCTGGAGAGTCCAGAGAACATTACTGCAGTGGTTTGATCGAGATTGAGTGAAAAACCTAGGACTAGTTCGCAAAAGTAGGTTTTTCACATATTTGTGAATAATTAATGAACGGTTTGATTGACAGCACTGGTTCTTGAGGCAAAGTTGTTCATCATGAGGAGATCTATCAAGTGATATGCATATTGTGTGGATGTGTGAAACACCACGTGATTACAGAGGCAAGAAATTCGTTAGCGCCAACTAGTGGCCGATTTCTTTTAAAATTCTTACAGACCTTTAGGACCATGAGTCGAACCTGCCCAGTGAGTTTTGTTCCGATCGGCCTCAGTTAACCTTGTCTAATAGGTGCTCAAAATTCATAGGTCGATGGCGGCCATGTTTTTTGAGATACGCCAATATTCTCATAGACCCTTATGGCACATTGGACAGAGACACTGCATACCATTTTTCAGGTTGATTGGACTGACGGTTGCGACGTTATAGCCATTTTTATATTTTTTCTCTATTATAGCGCCCCCAAGTGGTCAAGCTCCGCAATTTTTTGGATTTGACCAAAGGCTGAGCTTTTACAGAAGTGTTCTGAGTTTGGTGATGATATGTCATTCTGTTCCAAAGTTATAGCCTTTTTACTAAAAGTGGCCCCGCCTCTTTTGAACGTTTTGGCGCCCCTTTGCGACTGTGAGTCAAAAGTTTAACTTTTTTTCATAATTATTGATCTAGGGAGTCTGGAGAACTGTGCTGCAGTGGTTTGATCGAGATCGAGTGAATAACCTAGGACTAGTTCGCAAAAGGGGGGTTTTCACATATTTGTGAATATGTAATAAACGACTTGATTGACAGCAATGGTTCTTGAGGCAAAGTTGCTCAGCATGAGCAGATCTATCATATGGTATGAAGTTCTAGTGTTTCTGTGATTATATGAGCATGTTATAGCAATTTAAGGCAATTTACTTTTGAAATTTCGTGTTGTAGAAGCCTTTTTAACTGTCATAGCGCCACCTATGGTCCCATCTCCATGAAATTTTACATGCTTGTTAAGAGTCATCTGACACATGTTTTCTCCAACTTTTGTAAAGTTTTGAGTGTTTGTTTAGGTTTGATAGGCTTTTGGGTATATGTGGCCACGCCCCTTTTCTAAATGACCCCGTTATAGCTACCCAAAGGACAAAATTCCACATTTTTTTGATAATTATTGATCTAGAGAGGCTGGAGAACTGCGCTGCAGTGGTTTGATCGAGATTGAGCGAAAAACCTAGGACTAGTTCGCAAAAGTAGGTTTTTCACATATTTTTGAATAATTATTGAATGATTTGATTGACAGCAATGGTTCTTGAGGCAAAGTTGCTCAGCATGTGGAGATCTATCAAATGATATGCATATTGTGTGGATGTGTGAAACGCCACGCGAGTGAGGCATGTTAGATAGGCAAAAAAGTCGTTAGCGCCAACTAGTGGCCGATTTCTTTCAAAATTCTTACAGACCTTTAGGGCCATGAGTCGAACATGCCCAGTGAGTTTCGTTCCGATTGACCTTCGTTAACCTTGTCTAATGGGTGCTCCAACTTCATTGGCCGATGGCAGCCATGTTTTTTGAGATACGCCAATGTCCTCATAGACCCTTATGGCACATTGGACAGAGACACTGCATACCAATTTTCAGGTCGATCGGACTAACGATTGCATAGTTATAGTCATTTTATTGTTTTTCAGGCTTTTAGCGGCACCAAGTGGCAGAGCTGTGCAATTTTTTTTATTTGACCAAAGATTGAGCTTGTACATAAGTGTGTCAAGTTTCGTAACGATATGCCATTTGGTTCCTGAGTTATAGCCATTTTAGTAAAAATGGTCCTCCACCTGACAAACTTTTTGGGGCCCCTTAGCAACGATGAGTCAAAATTTCAACTTTTTTTTGATAATTATTGATATTCAGTGTCCAGAGAACATTTCTGCACTGGTTTGGTTCCGATCGGGCGAAAAACCTAGGACTAGTTCGCAAAAGTAGGTTTCGGACATTCGGCCATTTTGCGGAAAACCCGGGCTTCGTACGAAAAATCTGCGCCAGTGCACTTTTGTGCGTATTGACCCAAGGATTGCAACGATGTAAAGTTTTTGGGTCTACGACAAAAATTGTACGAGCTAGGGCCAAAAATGTAAAAAAAGTTAGTTTTTTGCGCTGTAGCGCCACCTTTAGGCCGATTGGGGCGGTTCTTTGCGCCTGAGTAGCGAGGGGGACTACTACCTTCTGACCAAGTTTCAGCTCTCTAGGCCTTACGGTTTGGGCTGCACGATCAGTTCTAGGGAAGAATAATAATAATAATAATAATAAATATAGCTGCAAGCAGCAATTACCGGGGTTCGAGCATTTAAGGCCTTTGAGGTGGTATGCAAAGTTGTTCAGAATGAGGGGATATATCATACAGATGTAAGTGTAAGATGTAGTGTTTGTGTGAATAGATGAGCATTTTTTAACAATTTGAAGCCATTTACCATAGAAAGCTTGTTTTTAAAGCCTTTTTAACTGTTATTGCGCCACCTATGCTCCGATCTCCATGAAACTTTGCATGCTTCTTAAGAGTCATCTGACACATGTTTTCTCCAATTTTCGTAAAGTTTTAAGTTTTCGTTTTGGTTTTATAAGCTTTTGGGTATATGTGGCCAAGCCCCTATTGTAAATGGCCCCATTACAGCTATCCGAAGGACAAAATTCAACATTTTTTTGATAATTATTGATCTAGAGAGGCCAGAGAAGATGACTGCAGTGGTTTGATCGAGATTGAGCGAAAAACCTAGGACTAGTTCGCAAAAGTAGGTTTTTGACATATTATTGAATAATTAATGAACGGTTTGATTGACAGCAATGGTTCTTGAGGCAAAGTTGTTCATCATGAAGAGATCTATCAAATGATATGCATATTATGTGGATTTGTGAAACACCACGTGATTACAGAGCCATAAAACTCGTTAGCGCCAACTAGTGGCCGATTTGTTTCAAAATTCTTACAGACCTTTAGGACCATGAGTCGAACATGCCCAGTGAGTTTCGTTCCTATCGGCCTCCGTTAACCTTGTCTAATAGGTGCTCAAAATTCATAGGTCGATGGCGGCCATGTTTTTTGAGATACGCAAATGTTCTCATAGACCCTTATGGCACATTGGACAGAGGCACAGCATACCAATTTTCAGGTTGATTGGACTGACGGTTGCGAAGTTATAGCCATTTTTATGTTTTTTCTCTATTATAGCGCCACCAAGTGGTCAAGCTCCGCAATTTTTTTGATTTCACCAAAGACTGAGCTTTTATATATATGTTCTGAGTTTGGTGATGATATGTCATTCTGTTCCAAAGTTATAGCCATTTTAGTGAAAGTGGCCCCGCCTCTTTCGAAAGTTTTGGCGCCCCTTTGCGACCGTGAGTCAAAAGTTTAACTTCTTTTTGATAATTATTAATCTAGGGAGTCTGGAGAACTGTGCTGCAGTGGTTTGATCGAGCTCGAGTGAATAACCTAGGACTAGTTCGCAAAAGTAGGTTTTTCACATATTTGTGAATATGTAATAAACGACTTGATTGACAGCAAAGGTTCTTGAGGCAAAGTTGCTCAGCATGAGGAGATCTATCATATGGTATGAAGTTGTAGTGTTTCTGTGATTATATGAGGATGTTATAGCAATTTAAGGCAATTTACTTTTGAAATTTCGTGTTTTTGAAGCCTTTTTGACTGTCATAGCGCCATCTATGGTCCGATCTCCATGAAATTTTACATGCTTCTTAAGAGTCATCTGACACATGTTTTCTCCAACTTTTGTAAAGTTTTGAGTTTTTGTTTAGGTTTTATAGGCTTTTGGGTATATGTGGCCACGCCCCTTTTCTAAATGACACCGTTATAGCTACCCAAAGGACAAAATTCAACATTTTTTTGATAATTATTGATCTAGAGAGTCCAGAGAATATTACTGCAGTGGTTTGATCGAGATTGAGCAAAAAACCTAGGACTAGTTCGCAAAAGTAGCTTTTTCACATATTTGTGAATATTTAATGATTGATTTGATTGACAGCAATGGTTCTAGAGGCAAAGTTGTTCATCATGAGGAGATCTATCAAATGATATGCATATTTTGTGGATGTGTGAAACACCACGTGATTACAGAGGCAAAAAACTTGTTAGCGCCAACTAGTGGCCGATTTGTTTCAAAATTCTTACATACCTTTATGGCCATGAGTCGAATATGCCTAGTGAGTTTCGTTCCGATCGGCCTCTGTTAAGCTTGTCTAATAGGTGCTCAAACTTCATTGGCCGATGGCGGCCATGTTTTTTGAGATACGCCAATGTCCTCATAGACCCTTGTGGGACATTGGACAGAGACACTGCATACCAAGTTTGAGGTCGATCGGACTAACAGTTGTGTAATTATAGCTGTTTTTGTGTTTTTGCATCTCATAGCGCCACCAAGTGGTCAAGCTCGGCAATTTTTTTTATTTCACCAAAGATTGAGATATTACACATGCGTACCGAGTTTGGTGAAGATACCTCATTCGGTTCATGAGTTATAGCCATTTTAGTAAAAATGGCCCTCCACCTGACAAACTTTTTGCGGCCCCTTCGCAACGATGAGTGGAAATATGACATTTTTTTGATAATTATTGATCTTCACTGTCCAGTGAACATTTCTGCACTGGTTTGGTTCCGATCGGGCGAAAAACCTAGGACTAGTTCACAAAAGTAGGTTTTGGACATGATTAAAATTTGCGGGAAAACGGGGCCTCCAGGACCCCAAATCACAGGGGGTTTTTCAATTTGTATTGACCCAAGGATTCCAAATATCTAATTTTTTTGAGTCTATGACAAGCGGTTTAGGAGTTATGAGCACTTTCGCGTTTTGGTTCACTATAGCGCCACCTATGGGCCGTTTGGGCTCATACTTTGATAGGTTCTCCCCAAATTGAGGTCTACCATCTGGCCAAGTTTGAAGTCTCTAGGACTTACGGTTTGGTCTGCACGATCAGTTTTACGGCAGAAAAATAATAATAAAAATAATAATAAATATAGCTGCAAGCAGCAATTACCGGGGTTCGAGCATTTAAGGCCTTTGAGGTGGTATGCAAAGTCGTTCCAAATTTGGAGATTTGTCATATGATATAAAGATCTAGTGTTTGTGTGAATATATGAGCATTTTTTTAAACAAGGTAAGACCATTTACCATAGAAATCCTGTCTTTTTGAAGCTTATAGCGCCACCTATGGTCTGATCTGCACGAAACTTTGCATGCTTATTAAGAGTCACTTGTCACATGTTCTCACCAATTTTTGTAAAGTTTTGAGTTTTCGTTTAGGCTTTATAGGCTTTTGGGTATATGTGGCCACACCCCTTTTCTAAATGTCCCCTTTATAGCTAACCAAAGGACAAAATTCCACATTTTTTTGATAATTATTGATCTAGAGAGTCTGGAGAACTCCGCTGCAGTGGTTTGATCGAGATTGAGCGAAAAACCTAGGACTAGTTCGCAAAAGTAGGTTTTTAACATATTTGTGAATAATTAATGAACGATTTGATTGACAGCAACGGTTCTTGAGGCAAAGCTTCTCGGCATGAGGAGATCTATCAAATGATATGCATATTGTGTAGATGTGTGAAACGCCACGCGATTACAGATCCAAAAAATTTGTTAGCGCCAACTAGGGGCCGATTTCTTTCAAAATTCTTACAGACCTTTAGGGCCATGAGTCGAACATGCCCAGTGAGTTTCGTTCCAATCGACCTCCGTTAACCTTGTCAAATAGGTGCTCAAACTTCATTGGCCAATGGCGGCCATGTTTTTTGAGATTAGCCAATGTCCTCATAGATAATGTGCCCCTTTGTTCCAAGAGACTGCATACCAATTTTCAAGCCAATCGGACTAACGGCGGTGTATTTATAGCGAATAATATGTTTTTTTCAGTTTTATAGCGCCACCAAGTAGTCAAGCTCCGCAATTTTTTTGATTTGACCAAAGATTAAGCTTATACATATGTGTACCAAGTTTGGTGAAGATATCTCATTCCTTTCAAAAGTTATAGCCATTTTAGTAAAAGTGGCCCTGTCACTTTGGAACGTTTTGGTGGCCCTTTGTGACCGTGAGTGAAAAGTTCAACTTTTTTTTGATAATTATTAATATTCAGTGTCCAGAGAATATTTCTGCACTGGTTTGGTTCCGATTGGGTGAAAAACCTAGGACTAGTTCGCAAAAGTAGGTTTCGGATTCACGTCCATTTTTCGGGGTCAACCGTGCGTCGCAGCTCAAAAATTTCACACTCCACTTTTGTTCGGGGTGACCCAAGGAACGCAACGATGTAAAGTTTTTGAGTCTACGACAAACGGTTTACGAGCTTAGGCAAATAAACTGATACATTCTAGTTTTTTGCGCTGTAGCGCCACCTTTAGGCCGATTAGGCTCAGTCTTTGTCAGAATGTCCCCACAGGGAGCTCTACCTTCTGGCCAAGTTTCAAGTCTCTAGGCCTTACGGTTTGGGCTTCCCATTCAGTTTTAGGGGAAAAAAAAAATTATCCTATCAATTACAAATAGATAATATAGCTGCAAGCAGCAATTACCGGGGTTCGAGCATTTAAGGCCTTTAAGGTGCTATGCAAAGTTTTTCAAAATGAGATTTGTCATATGATATGAAGATCTAGTGTTTGTGTGAATATATGAACATTTTTTTAGCAATTTGAGATCATTTACCATAGAAATCCAGTGTTTTTTAAGCTTATAGCGCCACCTATTGTCCAATCTTCACGAAACGTTGCATGCTTGTTAAGAATCATCTGACACATGTTCTTACCAATTTTCGGAAAGTTTTGAGTTTTTGTTTAGGTTTTATAGGCTTTTGTGTATATGTGTCCACACCCCTTTTCTAAATGACCCCTTTATAGCTAACCAAAGGACAAAATTCCAGATTTTTTTGACAATTATTGATCTAGAGAGTCTGGAGAACTCCGCTGCAGTGGTTTGATCGAGATTGAGCAAAAAACCTAGGACTAGTTCGCAAAAGTAGGTTTTTAACATATTTGTGAATAATTAATGAACGATTTGATTGACAGCAATGGTTCTTGAGGCAAAGCTTCTCGGCATGCGGAGATCTATCAAATGATATGCATATTGTGTAGATGTGCGAAACGCCATGCGATTACAGAGACAAAAAACTCGTTAGCACCAACTAGTGGTCGATTTCTTTCAAAGTTCTTACAGACCTTTAGGGCCATGAGTCGGACATGCCCAGTGAGTTTCATTCTGATTGACCTTCGTTAACCTTGTCTAATAGGTGCTCAAACTTCATTGGCCAATGGCGGCCATGTTTTTTGAGATACGCCAATGTCCTCATAGATACTTGTGCCCCTTTGGTCCAAGAGACTGCATACCAATTTTCAAGCCAATCGGACTAACGGCGGTGTATTTATAGCCAATAATATGTTTTTTTCAGTTTTATAGCGCCACCAAGTGGTCAAGCTCCACAATTTTTTATATTTGACCAAAGATTAAGCTTATACATATGTGTACCAAGTTTGGTGAAGATATCTCATTCCTTTGAAAAGTTATAGCCATTTTAGTAAAAGTGGCCCCGTCAATTTGGAACGTTTTGGTGGCCCTTTGTGACCGTGAGTGAAAAGTTCAACTTTTTTTTGATAATTATTGATATTCAGTGTCCAGAGAATATTTCTGCACTGGTTTGGTTCCGATTGGGTGAAAAACCTAGGACTAGTTCGCAAAAGTAGGGTTCGGATTCACGTCCATTTTTCGGGGTCAACCGTGCGTCGCAGCTCAAAAATTTTGCACTCCACTTTTGTTCGGGCTGACCCAAGGAACGCAACGATGTAAAGTTTTTGAGTCTACGCCAAACGGTTTACGAGCTTAGGCCAATAAACTGATAAATTTTAGTTTTTTGCGCTGTAGCGCCACCTTTAGGCCGATTAGGCTCAGTCTTTGTCAGAATGTCCCCACAGGGAGCTCTACCTTCTGGCCAAGTTTCAAGTCTCTAGGCCTTACGGTTTGGGCTGCCCATTCAGTTTTAGGGAAAAAAAAAAATTATCCTATCAATTACAAATAGATAATATAGCTGCAAGCAGCAATTACCGGGGTTCGAGCATTTAAGGCCTTTAAGGTGCTATGCAAAGTTGTTCAAAAGATTTGTCATATGATATGAAGATCTAGTGGTTGTGTGAATATATGAGAATTTTTTCAGCAATTTGAGACCATTTACCATAGAAAACCAGTGTTTTTTAAGCTTATAGCGCCACCTATGGTGTGATCTCCATGAAACATTGCATGCTGGTTAAGAGTCATCTGACACATGTTGTTACCAATTTTCAGAAAGTTTTGAGTTTTTGTTTAGGTTTTATAGGATTTTGCGTATATGTGGCCACACCCATTTTGTAAATGACCCCGTTATAGCTAACCAAAGGACAAAATTCAAATTTTTTTTGATAATTATTGATCTAGAGAGTCCAGAGAATATTACTGCAGTGGTCTGCTCAAGATCGAGTGAAAAACCTAGGACTAGTTCGCAAAAGTAGGTTTTTAACATATTTGTGAATATTTAATGAACGACTTGAATGACAGCAATGGTTCTTGAGGCAAAGTTGTTCATCATGAGGAGATCTATCAAATGATATGAAGATCTAGTGTTTGTGTGAATATATGAGCATTTATTTAGCCATTTGAAGCCATTTACTATACACAGGTTGTGTTTTTGAAGCCTTTTTAACTGTTATAGCGCCACCTATGGTCCGATCTGCACGAAACTTTGCATGCTTGTTAAGAGTCATGTGACACATGTTGTTACCAATTTTCAGAAAGTTTTGAGTTTTTGTTTAGGTTTTATAGGCTTTTGGATATATGTGGCCACGCCCCTTTTCTAAATGACCCCGTTATAGCTAACCAAAGGACAAAATTCCACATTTTTTTGATAATTATTGATCTAGAGAGTCCAGAGAATATGACTGCAGTGGTTTGATCGAGATTGAGTGAAAAACCTAGGACTAGTTCGGAAAAGTAGGTTTTTCACATATTTGTGAATAATTAATGAACGGTTTGTTTGACAGCAATGGTTCTTGAGGCAAAGTTGCTCAGCATTTGGAGATCTATCAAATGATATGCATATTGTGTGGATGTGTGAAACACCACGTGATTACAGAGGCAAGAAAACTCGTTAGCACCAACTAGTGGCCGATTTCTTTCAAAATTCTTACAGACCTTTAGGGCCATGAGTCTAACATGCCCAGTGAGTTTCGTTCCGATCGGCCTCTGTTAACCTTGTCTAATAGGTGCTCAAATTTCATTGGCTGATGGCAGCCATGTTTTTTGAGATACGCCAATGTCCTCATAGACCCTTATGGCACATTTGACAGAGACACTGCATACCAATTTTCAGATCGATCGGACCAACAATTGCATAGTTATAGTCATTTTCATGTTTTTTCCACCTTATAGCGCCACCAAGTGGTCAAGCCCCGCAATTGTTTTGATTTGACCAAAGATTGAGCTTGTACATATGTGTACCGAGTTTGGTGATGATATGTCATTCCGTGCAAAAGTTATAGCCATTTTAGTAAAAATGGCCCCGCCTCTTTCGAACGTTTTGGCGCCCCTTTGCGATCGTGAGTCAAAATTTCAACTTTTTTTTGATAATTATTGATCTTCACTCTCCAGAGAACATTTCTGCACTGGTTTGGTTCCGATTGGTCGAAAAACCTAGGACTAGTTCGCAAAAGTAGGTTTTTAACAAATTTCAAAATGGCGGAAAAATTTGCATACCGGAAATGAAATCGGAGATAGCCATTTTGTTTTGATTGAGCCAAGGATTCCAATGATATAAGACACTTCAGTGTTCGACAAACGGTTTAGGAGTTATGATCGATTTCACAATTTTGTTCGCTGTAGCGCCACCTATAGGCCGATTGGGGTGAGTCTTTGTCAGAACGTCCCCTCAGGGAGCTCTACCTTCTGGCCAAGTTTCAGCTCTCTAGGCCTTACGGTTTGGTCTGCACGATCAGTTTTAGCGGAAAAGAATAATAATAATAATCCTGACAATTACAATAGGGTTTCAGCACTGCGTGCTCGAACCCCTAAATATAGCTGCAAGCAGCAATTACCGGGGTTCGAGCATTTAAGGCCTTTGAGGTGGTATGCACATTTGTTCAGAATGAGACGATATATCATACAGATGTAAGTGTAAGATCTAGTGTTTGTGTGAATAGATGAGCATTTTTTAACAATTTGAGGCCATTTACCATAGAAATCTTGTTTTTAAAGCCTTTTTAACTGTTATAGCGGCACCTATTGTCCGATCTTCACGAAACTTTGCATGCTTGTTAAGAGACATCTGACACATGTTTTCTCCAACTTTTGTAAAGTTTTGAGTTTTTGTTTAGGTTTTATAGGCTTTTGGATATATGTGGCCACTCCCCTTTTCTAAATGACCCCGTTATAGCTAACCAAAGGACAAAATTCAACATGTTTTTGATAATTATTGATCTGGAGAGTCCAGAGAACATTACTGCAGTGGTTTGATCGAGATTGAGTGAAAAACCTAGGACTAGTTCGCAAAAGTAGGTTTTTGACATATTTGTGAATAATTAATGAACGGTTTGATTGACAGCAATGGTTCTTGAAACAAAGTTGTTCATCATGAGGAGATCTATCAAATGATATGCATATTGTGTGGATGTGTGAAACACCACGTGATTACAGAGCCATAAAACTCGTTAGCGCCAACTAGTGGCCGATTTCTTTCAAAATTCTTACAGAGCTTTAGGGCCATGAGTTGAACATGCCCAGTGAGTTTCGTTCCGATCGGCCTCCGTTAACCTTGTCTAATAGGTGCTCAAACTTCATAGGTCGATGGCGGCCATGTTTTTTGAGATACGCCAATGTCCTCATAGACCATTATGGCACATTGGACAGAGACACTGCATACCAATTTTCAGGTTGATTGGACTGACGGTTGCGAAGTTATAGCCATTTTTATGTTTTTTCTCTATTATAGCGCCACCAAGTGGTCAAGCTCCGCAATTTTTTAGATTTGACCAAAGGCTGAGATTTTACATATGTGTTCTGAGTTTGGTGATGATATGTCATTCTGTTCCAAAGTTATAGCCATTTTACTAAAAGTGGCCCCACCTCTTTTGAACGTTTTGGCGCCCCTTTGCGACCGTGAGTCAAAAGTTTAATATTTTTATGATAATTATTGATCTAGGGAGTCTGGAGAACTGTGCTGCAGTGGTTTGATCGAGATCGAGTGAATAACCTAAGACTAGTTCGCAAAAGTGGGTTTTTCACATATTTGTGAATATGTAATAAACGACTTGATTGACAGCAGTGGTTCTTGAGGCAAAGTTGCTCAGCATGAGGAGATCTATCATATGGTATGAAGTTCTAGTGTTTCTGGGATTATATGAGCATGTTATAGCAATTTAAGGCAATTTACTTTTGAAATTTCGTGTTGTTGAAGCCTTTTTAACTGTCATAGCGCCACCTATGGTCCCATCTACATGAAATTTTACATGCTTGTTAAGAGTCATCTGACACATGTTTTCTCCAACTTTTGTAAAGTTTTGAGTTTTTGTTTAGGTTTGATAGGCTTTGGGGTATATGTGGCCACGCCCCTTTTCTAAATGACCCCGTTATAGCTACCCAAAGGACAAAATTCCACATTTTTTTGATAATTATTGATCTAGAGAGTCTGGAGAACTGCGCTGCAGTGGTTTGATCGAGATTGAGCGAAAAACCTAGGACTAGTTCGCAAAAGTAGGGTTTTCACATATTTGTGAATAATTAGTGAACGGTTTGATTGACAGCAATGGTTCTTGAGGCAAAGTTGCTCAGCATGTGGAGATCTATCAAATGATATGCATATTGTGTGGATGTGTGAAACGCCACGCGAGTGAGGCATGTTACAGAGGCAAAAAACTCGTTAGCGCCAACTAGTGGCCGATTTCTTTCAAAATTCTTACAGACCTTTAGGGCCATGAGTCGAACATGCCCAGTGAGTTTCGTTCCGATTGACCTTCGTTAACCTTGTCTAATGGGTGCTCAAAATTCATTGGCCGATGGCGGCCATGTTTTTTGAGATACGCCAATGTTCTCATAGACCCTTATGGCACATTGGACAGAGACACTGCATACCAATTTTCAGGTCGATCAGACTAACGATTGCATAGTTATTGCATTTTTATGTTTTTTCAGGCTTATAGCGCCATCAAGTGGCAGAGCTGTGCATTTTTTTTTATTTGACCAAAGATTAAGCTTATACACATGTGTACCGAGTTTGGTGAAGATATCTCATTTGGTTCATGAGTTATAGCCATTTTAGTAAAAATGGTCCTCCACCTGACAAACTTTTTGGGGCCCCTTCGCAACGATGAGTCAAAATTTCAACTTTTTTTTGATAATTATTGATATTCAGTGTCCATAGAACATTTCTGCACTGGTTTGGTTCCGATCGGGCGAAAAACCTAGGACTAGTTCGCAAAAGTAGGTTTCGGACATTCGGCCATTTTGCGGAAAAACCGGGCTTCGTACGAAAAATCTGCGCCGTGCACTTTTGTGCGTATTGACCCAAGGATCGCAACGATGTAAATTTTTTGAGTCTACGACAAAAAATGTACGAGCTAGGGCCAAAAATGTAAAAAAAGTTAGTTTTTTGCGCTGTAGCGCCACCTTTAGGCCGATTGGGCCGGTTCTTTGCGCCTGAGGAGCGAGGAGGACTACTACCTTCTGACCAAGTTTCAGCTCTCTAGGCCTTACGGTTTGGGCTGCACGATCAGTTCTAGGGAAGAATAATAATAATAATAATAAATATAGCTGCAAGCAGCAATTATCGGGGTTCGAGCATTTTAAGGTCTTTAAGGTGGTATGCTTCGGGTCTAGGCCAACCTGGATTCATGGCTCACAGTAAAACACATCCAAAAATGGAGAATATGCTCACAGAAATACACACACAGAAACGAAAAGTTTAAACTAATATATTAATACTGAATAAACATGTTTACACACACACAGACATACATGCACACACATTTTCTTGTACAGATATTTGAAATAAATGATATGGGCCAACACTTTTACTTGCAAGTATTCTCTTTGTAACGGTTTGCGTCTTTTTCAGATTTCACTGTAATCATAATGTGGCATAATTGTCAAATGTAATACATCTGTATAAATGAAGTGGTAAAGTTTTACTAAATGTGATTTGAAATGATATAACATTGATTTAGTATCATCTTTGTATGAAATTAAAGCTTGAAACCATGAAAATGCACTGTTCTAGTCATTTCAGTGACCCATTAGTGGTCTTCTACTGCCATCTAGTGGTTATAGTTGCAATTTCACGTTTTAAAGAGAGATCCATTACTTTTAAGCTTTATAACTGTTACATGGCCTTTTTTGCCTAATGTCTATGAAATGTATGTTTGTTTAAAATCGTATGATGATGATTTTACTTAGGTTTGTGAAATTTTGTTTTCTTTTAGGTTTTATAGACTTTTGGGTACAGTAGCTCATGATCATCTTATTAAGTGGCCACATCCATGATGGAGAATACACTCACAAACAGAAATTAAATAGTTAAACTGTTATATTAATGTTCATTAAGCATTACTGCACACACACACACACACACACACAAACACACACATTTTTTTGCACATAAGAGATTTGTGTATTAAATGGTAGGTGACAAAATGTTTAGTGCAAGTCTTTTTAAGATTTTATATATAATTTTCAGGTTTCACTGTAATCATAATCTTGTATTATTGTCAAATATGATATATGTGTTTAAATGAAGTGTTAAACTTTGACTAAATGTGATTTGAAATGTTATAACAGTGATTTAGTCTTTGCATGAAGTGAAATGAATGGAAAACAATCTGTGAATAGCACTGTTGTAGTCATTTCAATGAGCCATTAGTGGTCTTCTACTGCCATCTAGTGGTTATAGTTGTAATTTCATGACATTTTAAAGAGAGCATTGTTTTTAAGCTTTATAATTGTTACATTGCCTTTTTTTGCCTGATGTCTTTAAAATGCAGGCTTGTTTAGAATCATATGATGATGATTTGACTTAGGTTTGTGAAATTTTCTTTTCTTTTAGGTTTTATAGACTCATGATCTTATTATTAAGTGGCTATCTAAATGGTAGGGATGTGACAAGACCAGTCGGATTTCGCGAGATCTCGTGACAGTATCCTCCCACAACATTTTGCCATGTTTACATTAGAGCTGCGCTATTAATCCTTAAAATATTGAGGTGTCGATTCAAACAACCACGCGATCTTATTCCTAAATGACAACGAGTTATCTATGTCTATTAGGACTGTTTCACATCGCCAGTGTCAGTGGAGCGTTAGAAGCAGGTTTTGTCGCTGCCCATATTAATGAATCAGAAGGTCGGAGTAAATGTGAACGCAGAAAGAGCAAGACAAACAGTCTTTTCAACCACATTATAATCATTATTTCTGTGTTACAGATATTTAAATAGAAGAAGTACTGGGATAAAAGTTTATAGTTTGGGTATAAACACTTATTGTCTACAGTAGCGATCAAAACCAAAGTATTTTAACACGTGTATCTATTGTAACGCTTATCCTCTTCCGCCAGGAGGTGGCGACAACTGCCCGTTTAAAAAAAAAAAGTATGTCATTGAATCATTCATTCAGGAAATTTCAATGGTCAAACAAGTCTTAATGAAGTGAGACACTGACTCCTTTATTGAATGCTTTTTTTTTTTTTTTTGTTTAAATGAATATATGTTTTTAAAAGACTTTACCACTAGTAAATTATTTTGTTTAGTTTTCTAATCTTTTTTCTCCAGAATCGTGAGAGAATCGTAATCTCCCATTTATAAAAAACAACTAGGATTCTCAATTTATCCAGAATCATGAAGCTCTTGTTTAAATGTTGTTTATTACTGCATATTATTCATTAAAACTTAAGTTTAATTTCATAAAGTTAAAAATGCACCTTAATTTTTTTGCATTTTTTGTTTTTTATAGTTGAATAAAAGACTATTTTCCCTATATATTTCATCATTGAGGATTTCTTAAGAAAAGTTTAAAAATCTCATCTCGTCTCGTTCTCGTGAACCCAATCTCGTGCCTCGTCTCGTCTCATGGGATTAGTGTCTCGTCACACCCCTACTAAATGGCTAAATGGCTAAATCTAAATGCAAATGTTTAACATTTCTTTTTGATAAATGTTTATCTAGAGAGTCCAGGCAATTTTACTGCAGTGGTTTTATTGATTTTGAGTCAAACACCTAGAACTAGTTCCCAAAAGTAGGTTTTTTAAATAATATGAAATATTTAAAAAACAGTTGGTTTGACATTAATGGTCCAAGAGTCAAAGTTGTTCATCATTAGGAGATCTATCAAATGATATGAAGATCTAGTGTTTGTGTGAATATATGAGCATTTAGTCATTTGAAGCCATTTACCATACACAGCTTGTGTTTTTGAAGCCTTTTTAACTGTTATAGCGCCACCTATGGTGCGATCTTCACGAAACTTTGCATGCTTATTAAGAGTCATCTGTCACATGTTCTCACCACTTTTTGTAAAGTTTTGAGTTTTTGTTTAGGTTTTATAAGCTTTTGGGTATTTTTGGCCACGCCCCTTTTCTAAATGACCCCGTTATGGCTAACCAAATGACAAAATTTCACATTTTTTTGATAATTATTGATCTAGAGAGTCTGGAGAACTGCGCTGCAGTGGTTTGATCAAGATTGAGCAAAAAACCTAGGACTAGTTCGCAAAAGTAGCTTTTTCACATATTTGTGAATATTTAATGATTGATTTGATTGACAGCAATGGTTCTAGAGGCAAAGTTGTTCATCATGAGGAGATCTATCAAATGATATGCATATTTTGTGGATGTGTGAAACACCACGTGATTACAGAGGCAAAAAACTTGTTAGCGCCAACTAGTGGCCGATTTGTTTCAAAATTCTTACAGACCTTTATGGCCATGAGTCGAATATGCCTAGTGAGTTTCGTTCCGATCGGCCTCTGTTAAGCTTGTCTAATAGGTGCTCAATCTTCATTGGCCGATGGCGGCCATGTTTTTTTAGATACGCCAATGTCCTCATAGACCCTTGTGGGACATTGGACAGAGACACTGCATACCAAGTTTGAGGTCGATCGGACTAACAGTTGTGTAATTATAGCTGTTTTTGTGTTTTTGCATCTCATAGCGCCACCAAGTGGTCAAGCTCGGCAATTTTTTTTATTTCACCAAAGATTGAGATATTACACATGCGTACCGAGTTTGGTGAAGATACCTCATTCGGTTCATGAGTTATAGCCATTTTAGTAAAAATGGCCGTCCACCTGACAAACTTTTTGCGGCCCCTTCGCAACGATGAGTGGAAATATGACATTTTTTTGATAATTATTGATCTTCACTGTCCAGTGAACATTTCTGCACTGGTTTGGTTCCGATCGGGCGAAAAACCTAGGACTAGTTCACAAAAGTAGGTTTTGGACATGATTAAAATTTGCGGGAAAACGGGGCCTCCAGGACCCCAAATCACAGGGGGGTTTTTCAATTTGTATTGACCCAAGGATTCCAAATATCTAATTTTTTTGAGTCTATGACAAGCGGTTTAGGAGTTATGAGCACTTTCGCGTTTTGGTTCACTATAGCGCCACCTATGGGCCGTTTGGGCTCATACTTTGATAGGTTCTCCCCAAATTGAGGTCTACCATCTGGCCAAGTTTGAAGTCTCTAGGCCTTACGGTTTGGTCTGCACGATAAGTTTTACGGCAGAAAAATAATAATAAAAATAATAATAAATATAGCTGCAAGCAGCAATTATCGGGGTTCGAGCATTTTAAGGTCTTTAAGGTGGTATGCTTAGGGTCTAGGCCAACCTGGATTCATGGCTGACAGTAAAACACATCCAAAATGGACAATATGCTCACAGAAATACACACACAGAAACGAAAAGTTTAAACTAATATATTAATACTGAATAAATATGTTTACACACACAGAGACATACATGCATACACATTTTCTTGTACAGATATTTGAAATAAATGATATGGGCCAACACTTTTACTTGCAAGTATTCTCTTTGTAACAGTTTGTGTCTTTTTCAGATTTCACTGTAATCATAATGTGGCATAATTGTAAAAAACTGATATGTCTGTATGAACAAAATTTTAAGCTTTGCCTAAATGTGATTTTAAATGTTATAACAGTGATTTTATAAGTGTTAATCGATCATCAAACCTATTAAAAACAGTTCTGTTCAGCTGAATAAGCCCATTAGTGGTCTTCTACTGACATCTAGTGCTTATTATTGCAATTTCATGCAATGTCTCATACAAACACTGAGATTTTAAACATCATAACTATTATAGTGTTATTTTTGCCCAGTCTCTCTTAAATTTTGCATATTTGTTTAGAATGAGATTATTTGTCATTTTTGTCACAGTTTTGAGACGTTGCAAGCTTTCTTTTAAAAATGTTAGGCTTTTGGGTACAGTACATTTAAAGAACATATTTAAAGAACAGTTGGATTGACAGCAATGGTCTTAGACAAAAAATTGTTGAGAATGAGGAGATCTATCATATGGTATGAAGATCTAGTGTTTGTGTGAAAAAATGAGCATTTGTTAGCAATTCGAGGCCAATTACAATAGAAATGTTGTGTTTTTGAAGCCTTTTTAACTGTTATAGCGCCACCTATGATCCGATGCTATGGTTGCTATGGTTTTAGGATGTAGTCCAACCCAAAATATATGGCTAACACTACAGCACATCTATGATGGACAATACAATCACAAACACAGAATATGAAATAGTTAAACTATTATATTAAAGTTCATTAAGCATTATTACACACACACACACACACACATTTTGTTGCACATAAGAGATTTCGGTCATAAATAGTAGGTGACAAAATGCTTACTGTAAGTCTTATGTTTTTAAGAGTTTATATATCATTTTCAGGTTTCACTGTAATCATAATCTTGCATAATTGTCAAATGTAATACATCTGTATAAATGAAGTGGTAAAGTTTTACTAAATGTGATTTGAAATGATATAACATTGATTTAGTATCATCTTTGTATGAAATTAAAGCTTGAAACCATGAAAATGCACTGTTCTAGTCATTTCAGTGACCCATTAGTGGTCTTCTACTGCCATCTAGTGGTTATAGTTGCAATTTCACGTTTTAAAGAGAGATCCATTACTTTTAAGCTTTATTTACATGGCCTTTTTTGCCTAATGTCTATGAAATGTATGTTTGTTTAAAATCGTATGATGATGATTTTACTTAGGTTTGTGAAATTTTGTTTTCTTTTAGGTTTTATAGACTTTTGGGTACAGTAGCTCATGATCATCTTATTATGTGGCCACATCCATGATGGAGAATACACTCACAAACAGAAATTAAATAGTTAAACTGTTACATTAATGTTCATTAAGCATTACTGCACACATTTTGTTGCACATAAGAGATTTGTGTATTAAATGGTAGGTGACAAAATGTTTAGTGCAAGTCTTTTTAAGATTTTATATATAATTTTCAGGTTTCACTGTAATCATAATCTTGTATTATTGTCAAATATGATATATGTGTTTAAATGAAGTGTTAAACTTTGACTAAATGTGATTTGAAATGTTATAACAGTGATTTAGTCTTTGCATGAATTGAAATAAATGGAAAATCTGTGAATAGCACTGTTCATTTCAATGAGCCATTAGTGGTCTTCTACTGCCATCTAGTGGTTATAGTTGTAATTTCATGACATTTTAAAGAGCGATGCATAGTTTTTGAGCTTTATAACTGTTACATTGCCTTTTTTTGCCTGATGTCTTTAAAATGCAGGCTTGTTTAGAATCATATGATGATGATTTGACTTAGGTTTGTGAAATTTTCTTTTCTTTTAGGTTTTATAGACTCGGGTACAGTAGATCATGATCTTATTATTAAGTGGCTATCTAAATGGTAGGGATGTGACGAGACCAGTCGGATTTCGCGAGATCTCGTGACAGTATCCTCCCACAACATTTTGCCGTGTTTACATTAGAGCTGCACTATTAATCCTTAAAATATTGAGGTGTCGATTCAAACACCCAAGCGATCTTATTCCTAAATGACAACACGTTATCTTTGTCTATTAGGACTGTTTCACATCGCCAGTGTCAGTGGAGCGTGAAAAGCAGGTTTTGTCGCTGCCATGTTAATGAATCAGAAGGTCGGAGTAAATGTGAACGCAGAAAGAGCAACACAAACAGTCTTTTCAACCACATTATAATGATTATTTCTGTGTTACAGATATTTAAATAATAGAAGTACTGGGATAAAAGTTTATAGTTTGGGCATAAACACTTATTGTCTACAGTAGCGATAAAAACGAAAGTATTTTAACACGTGTATCTATTGTCACGCTTATCCTCTTCCGCCAGGAGGTGGCGACAACTGCCCGTTTAAAAAAAAAGGTATGTCATTAAATCATTCATTCAGGAAATTTCAATAGTCAAACAAGTCTTAATGAAGTGAGACACTGTCTCCTTTATTGAATGTTTTTTTTTTTTTTATTTTGTTTAAATGAATATATGTTTTTAAAAGACTTAAGCAATGAACAGTTTGTCATTTGCCATTTACCATACACAGCTTGTGTTTTTGAAGCCTTTTTAACTGTTATAGCGCCACCTATGGTCCGATCTTCGCGAAACTTTGCATGCTTGTTAAGAATCATCTGACACATGTTTTCACCAATTTTCGTAACGTTTTGAGTTTTTCTTTAGTTTTGATAGGCTTTTGGGTATATGTGGCCACGCCCCTGTTGTAAATGACCCTGTTATAGTTAACCGAAGGACAAAATTCAACATTTTGTTGATAATTATTGATCTAGAGAGTCCAGAGAATATTACTGCAGTAGTTTGATCGAGATTAAGCAAAAAACCTAGGACTAGTTCGCAAAAGTAGGTTTTTAAGATATTTGTGAATAATTAATGAACGGTTTGATTGACAGCAATGGTTCTTGAGGCAAAGGTGTTCATCATGAGGAGATCTATCAAATGATATGAAGATCTAGTGTTTGTGTGAATATTTGAGCATGTATTTAGCCATTTGAAGCCATTTACCATACACACCTTGTGTTTTTGAAGCCTTTTTAACTGTTATAGCGCCACCTATGGTCCGATCTTCACGAAACTTTGCATGCTTGTTAAGAGTCATCTGACACATGTTTTCTCCAACTTTTGTAAAGTTTTGAGTGTTTGTTTAGGTTTGATAGGCTTTTGGGTATATGTGACCACGCCCCTTTTCTAAATGACCCCGTTATAGCTACCCAAAGGACAAAATTCCACATTTTTTTGATAATTATTGATCTAGAGAGTCTGGAGAACTGCGCTGCAGTGGTTTGATCGAGATTGAGCAAAAAACCTAGGACTAGTTCGCAAAAGTAGGTTCTTCACATATTTGTGAATAATTAATGAACGGGTTGATTGACAGCAATGGTTCTTGAGGCAAAGTTGTTCATCATGAGGAGATCTATCAAATGATATGCATATTGTGTGGATGTGTGAAACACCACGTGATTACAGAGCCATAAAACTCGTTAGCGCCAACTAGTGACCGATTTCTTTCAAAATTCTTACAGACGTTTAGGGCCATGAGTCGAACATGCCCAGTGAGATTCATTCCGATTGACCTTCGTTAACCTTGTCTAATAGGTGCTCAAACTTCATTGGCCAATGGCAGCCATGTTTTTTGAGATACGCCAATGTCCTCATAGGCCCTTATGGCACATTGGACAGAGACACTGCATACCAATTTTCAAGTCGATCGGACTAACGATTGCATAGTTATAGTCATTTTTATGTTTTTTCAGGCTTATAGCGCCACCAAGTGGCAGAGCTGAGCAATTTTTTTTATTTGACCAAAGATTGTGCTTATACACATGTGTACCGAGTTTGGTGAAGATATCTCATTTGGTTCATGAGTTATAGCCATTTTAGTAAAAATGGCCCTCCACCTGACAAACTTTTTGGGGCCCTTTCGCAACGATGAGTCAAAATTTCAACTTTTTTTGATAATTATTCATATTCAGTGTCCAGAGAACATTTCTGCACTGGTTTGGTTCCGATCGGGTGAAAAACCTAGGACTAGTTCGCAAAAGTAGGTTTCGGACATTCGGCCATTTTGCGGAAAAACGGTACGTCCTAGAGCCCAAATTGCACCTGTGCACTTTTGTGCGTATTGACCCAAGGATTGCAACAATGTAAAGTTTTTGAGTCTACGACAAAAATTGTACGAGCTAGGGCCAAAAATGTAAAAAAATTTTGTTTTTTGCGCTGTAGCACCACCTTTAGGCCGATTTGGGCGAGACTTTGTCAGAACGTCCCCACGGGGAGCTCTACCTTTTGCCCAAGTTTCAGCTCTCTAGGCCTTACGGTTTGGTCTGCACGATCAGTTTTAGCGGAAAATAATAATAATAATAATAATAATAATAAATATAGCTGCAAGCAGCAATTATCGGGGTTCGAGCATTTTAAGGTCTTTAAGGTGGTATGCTTAGGGTCTAGGCCAACCTGGATTCATGGCTGACAGTAAAACACATCCAAAATGGAGAATATGCTCACAGAAATACACACACAGAAACGAAAAGTTTAAACTAATATATTAATACTGAATAAACATGTTTACACACACACACAGACATACGTGCACACACATTTTCTTGTACAGATATTTGAAATAAATGATATGGGCCAACACTTTTACTTGCAAGTATTCTCTGTGTGATTTTAAATCTTATAACAGTGATTTTATAAGTGTTAATCGATCATCAAACCTATTAAAAACAGTTCTGTTCATCTGAATAAGCCCATTAGTGGTCTTCTATTGACATCTAGTGGTTATTATTGCAATTTCATGCAATGTCTCATACAAACACTGAGATTTTAAACATCATAACTATTATAGTGTTATTTTTGCCCAGTCTCTCTTAAGTTTTGCATATTTGTTTAGAATGAGATTATTTGTCATTTTGGTCACAGTTTTGAGACGTTGCAAGCTTTCTTTTAAAAATTTTAGGCTTTTGGGTACAGTAGATTTAAAGAACAGTTGGATTGACAGCAATGGTCTTAGACAAAAAATTGTTGAGAATGAGGAGATCTATCATATGGTATGAAGATCTAGTGTTTGTGTGAAAAAATGAGCATTTTTTAGCAATTCGAGGCCAATTACAATAGAAATGTTGTGTTTTTGAAGCCTTTTTAACTGTTATAGCGCCACCTATGATCCGATGCTATGGTTGCTATGGTTTTAGGATGTAGTCCAACCTAAAATATATGGCTAACACTACAGCACATCTATGATGGACAATACAATCACAAACACAGAATATGAAATAGTTAAACTATTATATTAAAGTTCATTAAGCATTATTACGCACACACACACACACACACATTTTGTTGCACATAAGAGATTTCGGTCATAAATAGTAGGTGACAAAATGCTTACTGTAAGTCTTATGTTTTTAAGAGTTTATCATTTTCAGGTTTCACTGTAATCATAATCTTGCATAATTGTCAAATGTAATACATCTGTATAAATGAAGTGGTAAAGTTTTACTAAATGTGATTTGAAATGATATAACATTGATTTAGTATCATCTTTGTATGAAATTAAAGCTTGAAACCATGAAAATGCACTGTTCTAGTCATTTCAGTGACCCATTAGTGGTCTTCTACTGCCATCTAGTGGTTATAGTTGCAATTTCACGTTTTAAAGAGAGATCCATTACTTTTAAGCTTTATAACTGTTACATGGCCTTTTTTGCCTAATGTCTATGAAATGTATGTTTGTTTAAAATCGTATGATGATGATTTTACTTAGGTTTGTGAAATTTTGTTTTCTTTTAGGTTTTATAGACTTTTGGGTACAGTAGCTCATGATCATCTTATTAAGTGGCCACATCCATGATGGAGAATACACTCACAAACAGAAATTAAATAGTTAAACTGTTATATTAATGTTCATTAAGCATTACTGCACACACACAAACACACACATTTTGTTGCACATAAGAGATTTGTGTATTAAATGGTAGGTGACAAAATGTTTAGTGCAAGTCTTTTTAAGATTTTATATATAATTTTCAGGTTTCACTGTAATCATAATCTTGTATTATTGTCAAATATGATATATGTGTTTAAATGAAGTGTTAAACTTTGACTAAATGTGATTTGAAATGTTATAACAGTGATTTAGTCTTTGCATGAAGTGAAATGAATGGAAAACAATCTGTGAATAGCACTGTTGTAGTCATTTCAATGAGCCATTAGTGGTCTCCTACTGCTATCTAGTGGTTATAGTTGTAATTTCATGACATTTTAAAGAGAGCATTGTTTTTAAGCTTTATAACTGTTACATTGCCTTTTTTTGCCTGATGTCTTTTAAAATGCAGGCTTGTTTAGAATCATATGATGATGATTTGACTTAGGTTTGTGAAATTTTCTTTTCTTTTAGGTTTTATAGACTCGGGTACAGTAGATCATGATCTTATTATTAAGTGGCTATCTAAACGGTAGGGATGTGACAAGACCAGTCGGATTTCGCGAGATCTCGTGACAGTATCCTCCCACAACATTTTGCCATGTTTACATTAGCGCTGCACTATTAATCCTTAAAATATTGAGGTGTCGATTCAAACACCCACGCGATCTTATTCCTAAATGACAACGAGTTATCTATGTCTATTAGGACTGTTTCACATCGCCAGTGTCAGTGGAGCGTGAGAAGCAGGTTTTGGCGCTGCCCATATTAATGAATCAGAAGGTCGGAGTAAATGTGAACGCAGAAAGAGCAACACAAACAGTCTTTTCAACCACATTATAATAATTATTTCTGTGTTACAGATATTTAAATAATAGAAGTACTGGGATAAAAGTTTATAGTTTGGGTATAAACACTTATTGTCTACAGTAGCGATCAAAACCAAAGTATTTTAACACGTGTATCTATTGTAACGCTTATCCTCTTCCGCCAGGAGGTGGTGACAACTGCCCGTTTAAATAAAAAAGTATGTCATTGAATCATTCATTCAGGAAATTTCAATAGTCAAACAAGTCTTAATGAAGTGAGACACTGTCTCCTTTATTGAATGCTTTTTTTTTTTATTTTGTTTAAATGAATATGTTTTTAAAACACTTAAGCAATGAACAGTTTGTCAGAACCACTACTAAATTGTTATTTTGTTTAGTTTTCTAATCTTTTTTCTCCAGAATCGTGAGAGAATCGTAATCTCCCATTTATAAAAAACAACTAGGATTCTCAATTTATCCAGAATCATGAAGCTCTTGTTTAAATGTTGTTTATTACTGCATATTATTCATTAAAATTTAAGTTTAATTTCATAAAGTTCAAAATGCACCTTAATTTTTTTGCATTTTTTGTTTTTTTTTAGTTGAATAAAAGACTATTTTCCCTATATATTTCATCATTGAGGATTTCTTAAGAAAAGTTTAAAAATCTCATCTCGTCTCGTTCTCGTGAACCCAATCTCGTGCCTCGTCTCGTCTCATGGGATTAGTGTCTCGTCACACCCTACTAAATGGCTAAATGGCTAAATCTAAATGCAAATGTTTAACATTTTTTTTTGATAAATGTTTATCTAGAGAGTCCAGGCAATTTTACTGCAGTGGTTTTATTGATTTTGAGTCAAACACCTAGAACTAGTTCCCAAAAGTAGGTTTTTTAAATAATATGAAATATTTAAAAAACAGTTGGTTTGACATTAATGGTCCAAGAGTCAAAGTTGTTCATCATTAGGAGATCTATCAAATGATATGAAGATCTAGTGTTTGTGTGAATATATGAGCATTTAGTCATTTGAAGCCATTTACCATACACAGCTTGTGTTTTTGAAGCCTTTTTAACTGTTATAGCGCCACCTATGGTGCGATCTTCACGAAACTTTGCATGCTTATTAAGAGTCATCTGTCACATGTTCTCACCACTTTTCGTAAAGTTTTGAGTTTTTGTTTAGGTTTTATAAGCTTTTGGGTATTTTTGGCCACGCCCCTTTTCTAAATGACCCCGTTATGGCTAACCAAATGACAAAATTTCACATTTTTTTGATAATTATTGATCTAGAGAGTCTGGAGAACTGCGCTGCAGTGGTTTGATCGAGATTGAGCGAAAAACCTAGGACTAGTTCGCAAAAGTAGGTTTTTAACATATTTGTGAATAATTAATGAAAGGTTTGATTGACAGCAATGGTTCTTGAGGCAAAGTTGCTCAGCATGAGGAGATCTATCAAATGATATGCATATTGTGTGGATGTGTGAAACACCATGTGTGTACAGAGGCAAAAAAACTTGTTAGCGCCAACTAGTGGCCGATTTCTTTCAAAATTCTTACAGACCTTTAGGACCATGAGTCAAACATGCCCAGTGAGTTTCGTTCCGATCAGCCTCCATTAACCTTGTCTAATAGGTGCTCAAACTTCATTGGTCGATTGCGGCCATGTTTTTCAAGATAAGCAAATGTCCTCGTAGATCCTTATGCCACATTGGACTAAGACACTGCATACCAATTTTCAGATCGATTGGACTGACGGTTGCGTAGTTATAGCCATTTTTAAGTATTTTTGCTCTTATAGCGCCACCAAGTGGTCAAGCTCGGCAATTTTTTTGGAATATACCACAGATTTAGCTTGTACACATGTGTGCTGAGTTTGGTGATGATATGTCATTCTGTTCAAAAGTTATAGCCATTTTAGTAAAAGTGACCCTGCCTCTTTCGAACGTTTTGGCACCCCTTTACAGCCGTGAGTCAAAAGTTTAACTTTTTTTTTGATAATTATTGATCTAGAGAGTCCAGAGAATATTACTGCAGTGGTTTGGTCAAGATTGAGCGAAAAACCTAGGACTAGTTCGCAAAAGTAGGTCTTTAACATATTGGTGAATATTTAATGAACGATTTGATTGACAGCAATGGTTCTTGAGGCAAAGTTGTTCATCAAGAGGAGATCTATCGAATGATATGAAGATCTAGTGTTTGTGTGAATATATGAGCATTTATTTAGCCATTTGAAGCCATTTACCATACACAGCTTGTGTTTTTGAAGCCTTTTTACCTGTTATAGCGCCACCTATGGTCCGATCTTCACAAATCTTTGCATGCTTGTTAAGAGTCACCTGACACATGTTCTCACCAATTTTTGTAAAGTTTTGAGTTTTTGTTTAGGTTTTATAGGCTTTTGGGTATATGTGGCCACGCCCCTTTTGTAAATAACACCGTTATAGCTAACCGAAGGACAAAATTCCACATTTTTTTGATAATTATTGATCTAGAGAGTCCAGAGAATATTACTGCAGTGGTTTGATCGAGATTGAGCGAAAAACCTAAGACTAGTTCGCAAAAGTAGGTTTTTAACATATTTCTGAATATTTAATGAACGATTTGATTGACAGCAATGGTTCTTGAGGCAAAATTGTTCATCATGAGGAGATCTATCAAATGATATACATATTGTGTGGATGTGTAAAACACCACGTGATTACAGAGCCATAAAACTCGTTAGCGCCAACTAGTGGCCGATTTGTTTCAAAATTCTTACAGACCTTTAGGACCATGAGTCGAACATACCCAGTGAGTTTCGTTCCTATCGGCCTCTGTTAACCTTGTCTAATAGGTGCTCAAACTTTGTTGGCCGATGGCGGCCATGTTTTTTGAGATACGCCATTGTCCTTATAGACCCTTATGGCACATTGGACAGAGACACTGCATACCAATTTTCAGGTCGATCGGACCAACGATTGTATAGTTATAGTCATTTTTATGTTTTTTCAGGCTTATAGCGCCACCAAGTGGCAGAGCTGTGCAATTTTTTTGATTTGACCAAAGACTGAGCTTATACACATGAGTACCGAGTTTGGTGAAGATATCTCATTTGGTTCATGAGTTATAGCCATTTTAGTAAAGATGGCCCTCCACCTGACAAACGTTTTGGGGCCCCTTCGCAGCGATGTGTCAAAATTTAACATTTTTTTGATAATTATTGATATTCACTGTCCAGAGAACATTTCTGCACTGGTTTGGTTCCGATCGGGCGAAAAACCTAGGACTAGTTCGCAAAAGTAGGTTTCAGATATAACGCCATTTTGCGGAAAAACGGTACGTCCCAGACCACAAATCGCGCCTGTGCACTTTTGTGCGTAGTGACCCAAGGATTGCAACGATGTAAAGTTTTTGAGTCTACGACAAAAATTGTACGAGCTACGGCCAAAAATGTAAAAAAAGTTCGTTTTTTGCGCTGTAGCGCCACCTTTAGGCCGATTTGGGCGAGACTTTGTATCTGAGTAGCGAGCAAGACTACTACGATCTGACCAAGTTTCAGCTCTCTAGGCCTTACGGTTTGGGCTGCACGATCAGTTTTACCGGAGAAGAATAATAATAATAATAAAAATCCTTACAATTACAATAGGGTTTCAGTGCTACGCACTCGAACCCCTAATAATAATAAAAAAAATCCTTACAATTACAATAGGGTTTCAGTGCTACGCACTCGAACCCCTAAAAATCCTAACAATTACAATAGGGTTTCAGCGCTTCGCGCTCGAACCCCTAATAATAATAAAAAAAATCCTAACAATTACAATAGGGTTTCAGCGCTACGCGCTCGAACCCCTAAAAATCCTTACAATTACAATAGGGTTTCAGTGCTACGCACTCGAACCCCTAAAAATCCTAACAATTACAATAGGGTTTCAGCGCTACGCGCTCGAACCCCTAAATATAGCTGCAAGCAGCAATTATCGGGGTTCGAGCCTTTTAAGGTCTTTAAGGTGGTATGCTTAGGGTCTAGGCCAACCTGGAATCATGGCTGACAGTAAAACACATCCAAAATGGAGAATATGCTCACAGAAATACACACAGAAACGAAAAGTTTAAACTAATATATTAATACTGAATAAACATGTTTACACACATAGAGACATACATGCATACACATTTTCTTGTACAGATATTTGAAATAAATGATATGGGCCAACACTTTTACTTGCAAGTATTCTCTTTGTAACAGTTTGTCTTTTTCAGATTTCAATTTAATCATAATGTGGTATAATTGTAAAAAACTGATATGTCTGTATGAACAAAATTGTAAGCTTTGCCTAAATGTGATTTTAAATGTTATAACAGTGATTTTATAAGTGTTATTCGATCATCAAACCTATTAAAAGCAGTTGTGTTCAGCTGAATAAGCCCATTAGTGGTCTTCTACTGACATCTAGTGGTTATTATTGCAATTTCATGCAATGTCTCATACAAACACTGAGATTTTAAACATCATAACTATTATAGTGTTATTTTTGCCCAGTCTCTCTTGAATTTTGCATATTTGTTTAGAATGAGATTATTTGTCATTTTTGTCACAGTTTTGAGACGTTGCAAGCTTTCTTTTAAAAATGTTAGGCTTTTGGGTACAGTAGATTTAAAGAACATATTTAAAGAACAGTTGGATTGACAGCAATGGTCTTAGACAAAAAATTGTTGAGAATGAGGCGATCTATCATATGGTATGAAGATCTAGTGTTTGTGTGAAAAAAATGAGCATTTTTTAGCAATTCGAGGCCAATTACAATAGAAATGTTGTGTTTTTGAAGCCTTTTTAACTGTTATAGCGCCACCTATAATCTGATGCTATGGTTACTATGGTTTTAGGATGTAGTCCAACCCAAAATATATGGCTAACACTACAGCACATCTATGATGGACAATACAATCACAAACACAGAATATGAAATAGTTAAACTATTATATTAAAGTTCATTAAGCATTATTACACACACACACACACACACACACACACACACACACACACATTTTGCTGCACATAAGAGATTTGTGTATTAAATGGTAGGTGACAAAATGTTTAGTGCAAGTCTTTTTAAGATTTTATATATAGTTTTCAGGTTTCACTGTAATCATACTCTTGTATTATTGTCAAATATGATATATGTGTTTAAATGAAGTGTTAAACTTTGACTAAATGTGATTTGAAATGTTATATAGTGATTTAGTCTTTGCATGAATTGAAATGAATGGAAAATCTGTGAATAGCAGTGTTCATTTCAATGAGCCATTAGTGGTCTTCTACTGCCATCTAGTGGTTATAGTTGTAATTTCATGACATTTTAAAGAGCGATGCATAGTTTTTAAGCTTTATAACTGTTACATTGCCTTTTTTGCCTGATGTCTTTAAAATGCAGGCTTTTTTAGAATCATATGATGATGATTTGACTTAGGTTTGTGAAATTTTCTTTTCTTTTAGGTTTTATAGACTCGGGTACAGTAGATCATGATCTTATTATTAAGTGGCTATCTAAATGGTAGGGATGTGCCGAGACCAGTCGGATTTCGCGAGATCTCGTGACAGTATCCTCCCACAACATTTTGCCATGTTTACATTAGAGCTGCACTATTAATCCTTAAAATATTGAGGTGTCGATTCAAACACCTACGCAATCTTATTCCTAAATAACAATGAGTTATCTATGTCTATTAGGACTGTTTCACATCGCCAGTGTCAGTGGAGCGTGAGAAGCAGGTTTTGTCGCTGCCATGTTAATGAATCAGAAGGTCGGAGTAAATGTGAACGCAGAAAGAGCAACACAACCAGTCTTTTCAACCACATTATAATCATTATTTCGGTGTTACAGATATTTAAATAATAGAAGTACTGGGATAAAAGTTTATAGTTTGGGTATAAACACTTATTGTCTACAGTAGCGATAAAAACGAAAGTATTTTAACACGTGTATCTATTGTAACGCTTATCCTCTTCCGCCAGGAGGTGGCGACAACTGCCCGTTTAAAAAAAAAAGTATGTCATTAAATCATTCATTCAGGAGTTTTCAATAGTCAAACAAGTCTTAATGAAGTGAGACACTGTCTCCTTTATTGAATGGTTTTTTTTTTTATTTTGTTTAAATGAATATATGTTTTTAAAAGACTTAAGCAATGAAGTTTGTCATTTGCCATTGACCATACACCTTTTTAACTGTTATAGCGCCACCTATGGTCCGATCTTCACGAAACTTTGCATGCTTCTTAAGAGTCATCTGACACATGTTTTCACCAATTTTCGTAAAGTTTTGAGTTTTTGTTTAGTTTTGATAGGCTTTTGGGTATATGTGGCCACGCCCCTGTTGTAAATGACCCCGTTATAGCTAACCGAAGGACAAAATTCAACATTTTTTTGATAATTATTGATCTAGAGAGTCCAGAGAATATTACTGCAGTGGGTTGATCGAGATTAAGCGAAAAACTTAGGACTAGTTCGCAAAAGTAGGTTTTTAACATATTTGTGAATAATTAATGAACGGTTTGATTGACAGCAATGGTTCTTGAGGCAAAGTTGTTCATCATGAGGAGATCTATCAAATGATATGAAGATCTAGTGTTTGTGTGAATATACTAGCATTTATTTAGCCATTTGAAGCCATTTACCATACACAGCTTGTGTTTTTGAAGCCTTTTTAACTGTTATAGCGGCACCAATGGTCTGATTTTCACGAAACTTTGCATGCTTGTTAAGAGTCACCTGACACATATTTTCTCCAACTTTTGTAAAGTTTTGAGTTTTTGTTTAGGTTTGATAGGCTTTTGGATATATGTGGCCCCGCCCCTTTTATAAATTACCCCGTTATAGCTAACCAAAGGACAAAATTCAACATTTTTTTGATAATTATTGATCTGGAGAGTCCAGAGAATATTACTGCAGTGGTTTGATCGAGATTGATTGAAAAACCTAGGACTAGTTCGCAAAAGTAGGTTTTTAACATATTTTTGAATATTTAATGAACGATTTGATTGACAGCAATGGTTCTTGAGGCAAAGTTGTTCAGCATGAGGAGATCTATCAAATGATATGCATATTGTATCGATGTGTTAAACACCACGTGATTACAGAGGCAAAAAACTCGTTAGCGCCAACTAGTGGCCGATTTCTTTCAAAATTCTTACAGACCTTTAGGGCCATGAGTCGAACATGCCCAGTGAGTTTTGTTCCGATCGGCCTCCGTTAACCTTGTCTAATAGGTGCTCAAACTTCGTTGGCCGATGGCGGCCATGTTTTTTGAGATACGCCAATGTCCTCATAGACCCTTATGGCACATTGGACAAGGACACTGCATACCAAGTTTTAGGTGGATCGGACTAATGGTTGCGTAGTTATAGCCATTTTCGTGTTTTTTACCCTTATAGCGCCAACAAGTGGCAGAGCTGTGTAATTTTTTTTATTTTACCAAAGATTGAGCTTATACACATGTGTACCGAGTTTGGTGAAGATACCTCATTTGGTTCCTGAGTTACAGCCATTTTAGTAAAAATGGCCCCCCACCTGACAAACTTTGTGGGGCCCCTTCACAACAATGAGTCAAAATTTCAACTTTTTTTGATAATTATTGATCTTCACTTTCCAGTGAACATTTCTGCACTGGTTTGGTTCCGATCGGGCGAAAAACCTAGGACTAGTTCACAAAAGTAGGTTTTGGACATGATTAAAATTTGCGGGAAAACGGGGCCTCCAGGCCCCCAAATCACAGGGGGGTTTTTCAATTTGTATTGACCCAAGGATTCCAAATATCTAATTTTTTTGAGTCTACGACAAGCGGTTTAGGAGTTATGAGCACTTTCGCGTTTTGGTTCACTATAGCGCCACCTATGGGCCGTTTGGGCTCATACTTTGATAGGTTCTCCCTAAATTGAGGTCTACCGTCTGGCCAAGTTTGAAGTCTCTAGGACTTACGGTTTGGTCTGCACGATCAGTTTTACGGCAGAAAAATAATAATAAAAATAATAATAAAAATCCTAACAATTACAATAGGGTTTCAGTGCTACGCACTCGAACCCCTAAATATAGCTGCAAGCAGCAATTACCGGGGTTCGAGCAAATAAGGCCTTTGAGGTGGTATGCAAAGTTGTTAAGAATGAGGTGATATATCATACAGATGTAAGTGTAAGATCTAGTGTTTGTGTGAATAGATGAGCATTTTTTAACAATTTGAGGCCATTTACCATAGAAATCTTGTTTTTAAAGCCTTTTTAACTGTTTTTGCGCCACCTATGCTCCGATCTCCATGAAACTTTGCATGCTTGTTAAGAGTCACCTGTCACATGTTCTCATCAATTTTTGTCTATCAAATGATATGCATATTGTGTGGATGTGTGAAACACCACGTGATTACAGAGCCATAAAACTCGTTAGCGCCAGCTAGTGGCCGATTTCTTTCAAAATTCTTACAGACGTTCAGGGCCATGAGTCGAACATGCCCAGTGAGTTTCGTTCCGGTCGGCCTCCGTTAACCTTGTCTAATAGGTGCTCAAACTTCATTGGCCAATGGCGGCCATGTTTTTTGAGATACGCCAATGTCCTTATAGACCCTTATGGCACATTGGACAGAGACACTGCATACCAATTTTCAAGTCGATCGGACCAAAGATTGCATAGTTATAGTCATTTTTATGTTTTTTCAGGCTTATAGCGCCACCAAGTGGCAGAGCTGTGCAATTTTTTTTATTTGACCAAAGATTTAGCGTATACACATGTGTACCGAGTTTGGTGAAGATACCTCATTTGGTTCATGAGTTATAGCCATTTTAGTAAAAATGGCCCCCCACCTGACAAACTTTTTGGGGTCCTTTCGCAACGATGAGTCAAAATTTGAGATTTTTTTGATAATTATTGGTATTCACTGTCCAGAGAACATTTCTGCACTGGTTTGGTTCCAATCGGGCAAAAAACCTAGGACTAGTTCGCAAAAGTAGGTTTCAGATATAACGCCATTTTGCGGAAAAACGGTACGTCCTAGAGCACAAATCGCGCCTGTACACTTTTGTGCGTATTGACCCAAGGATTGCAACGATGTAAAGTTTTTGAGTCTACGACAAAAATTGTACGAGCTACGGCCAAAAATGTAAAAAAAGTTCGTTTTTTGCGCTGTAGCGCCCCCTTTAGGCCGATTTGGGCGAGACTTTGTATCTGAGTAGCGAGCAAGACTACTACGATCTGACCAAGTTTCAGCTCTCTAGGCCTTACGGTTTGGGCTGCACGATCAGTTTTACCGGAGAAGAATAATAATAATAATAAAAATCCTTACAATTACAATAGGGTTTCAGCACTACGTGCTCGAACCCCTAATAATAAAAAAAATCCTAACAATTACAATAGGGTTTCAGCGCTACGCGCTCGAACCCCTAAATATAGCTGCAAGCAGCAATTACCGGGGTTCGAGCATTTTAAGGTCTTTAAGGTGGTATGCTTAGGGTCTAGGCCAACCTGGATTCATGGCTGACAGTAAAACACATCCAAAATGGAGAATATGCTCACAGAAATACACACACAGAAACGAAAAGTTTAAACTAATATATTAATACTCAATAAACATGTTTACACACACACAGACATACATGCATACACATTTTCTTGTACAGATATTTGAAATAAATTTTACTTGCAAGTATTCTCTTTGTAACGGTTTGCGTCTTTTTCAGATTTCACTGTAATCATAATGTGGCATAATTGTCAAATGTAATACATCTGTATAAATGAAGTGGTAAAGTTTTACTAAATGTGATTTGAAATGATATAACATTGATTTAGTATCATCTTTGTATGAAATTAAAGCTTGAAACCATGAAAATGCACTGTTCTAGTCATTTCAGTGACCCATTAGTGGTCTTCTACTGCCATCTAGTGGTTATAGTTGCAATTTCACGTTTCAAAGAGAGATCCATTACTTTTAAGCTTTATAACTGTTACATGGCCTTTTTTTCCTAATGTCTATGAAATGTATGTTTGTTTAAAATCGTATGATGATGATTTTACTTAGGTTTGTGAAATTTTGTTTTCTTTTAGGTTTTATAGACTTTTGGGTACAGTAGCTCATGATCATCTTATTAAGTGGACACATCCATGATGGAGAATACACTCACAAACAGAAATTAAATAGTTAAACTGTTATATTAATGTTCATTAAGCATTACTGCACACACACACACACACACACACACAAACACACACATTTTGTTGCACATAAGAGATTTGTGTATTAAATGGTAGGTGACAAAATGTTTAGTGCAAGTCTTTTTAAGATTTTATATATAATTTTCAGGTTTCACTGTAATCATAATCTTGTATTATTGTCAAATATGATATATGTGTTTAAATGAAGTGTTAAACTGACTAAATGTGATTTGAAATGTTATAACAGTGATTTAGTCTTTGCATGAANTGATGCTATGGTTGCTATGGTTTTAGGATGTAGTCCAACACAAAATATATGGCTAACACTACAGCACACCTATGATTGACAATACAATCACAAACATATGAAATAGTTAAACTGTTATATTAAAGTTCATTAAGCATTATTACACACACACACACACACATTTTGTTGCACATAAGAGATTTGTGTATTAAATAATAGGTGACAAAATGTTTAGTGCAAGTCTTTTTAAGATTTTATATACAGTTTTCAGGTTTCACTGTAATCATAATCTTGTATTATTGTCAAATATGATATATGTGTTTAAATGAAGTGTTAAACTTTGACTAAATGTGATTTGAAATGTTATAACAGTGATTTAGTCTTTGCATGAAGTGAAATGAATGGAAAACAATCTGTGAATAGCACTGTTGTAGTCATTTCAATGAGCCATTAGTGGTCTTCTACTGCCATCTAGTGGTTATAGTTGCAATTTCATGACATTTTAAAGAGCGATGCATAGTTTTTAAGCTTTATAATTGTTACATTGCCTTTTTTTGCCTGATGTCTTTAAAATGCAGGCTTTTTTAGAATCATATGATGATGATTTGACTTAGGTTTGTGAAATTTTCTTTTCTTTTAGGTTTTATAGACTCGGGTACAGTAGATTATGATCTTATTATTAAGTGGCTATCTAAATGGTAGGGATGTGCCGAGACCAGTCGGATTTCGCGAGATCTCGTGACAGTATCCTCCCACAACATTTTGCCATGTTTACATTAGAGCTGCACTATTAATCCTTAAAATATTGAGGTGTCGATTCAAACACCTACGCAATCTTATTCCTAAATGACAACGAGTTATCTATGTCTATTAGGACTGTTTCACATCGCCAGTTTCAGTGGAGCGTGAGAAGCAGGTTTTGTCGCTGCCCATATTAATGAATCAGAAGGTCGGAGTAAATGTGAACGCAGAAAGAGCAACACAAACAGTCTTTTCAACCACATTATAATCATTATTTCGGTGTTACAGATATTTAAATAATAGAAGTACTGTGATAAAAGTTTATAGTTTGGGTATAAACACTTATTGTCTACAGTAGCGATAAAAACGAAAGTATTTTAACACGTGTATCTATTGTAACGCTTATCCTCTTCCGCCAGGAGGTGGCGACAAATGCCCGTTTAAAAAAAAAAGTATGTCATTGAATCATTAATTCAGGAGATTTCAATAGTCAAACAAGTCTTAATGAAGTGAGACACTGTCTCCTTTATTGAATGTTTTTTTTTTAATTTTGTTTAAATGAATATATGTTTTTAAAAGACTTAAGCAATGAACAGTTTGTCATTTGCCATTTACCATACACAGCTTGTGTTTTTGAAGCCTTTTTAACTCTTATAGCGCCACCTATGGTCCGATCTCCATGAAACTTTGCATGCTTGTTAAGAATCATCTGACGCATGTTTTCACCAATTTTCGTAAAGTTTTGAGTTTTTGTTTAGTTTTGATAGGCTTTTGGGTATATGTGGCCACGCCCCTGTTGTAAATGACCGCGTTATAGCTAACCGAAGGAGAAAATTCAACATTTTTTTGATAATTATTGATCTAGAGAGTCCAGAGAATATTACTGCAGTGCTTTGATCGAGATTAAGCCAAAAACCTAGGACTAGTTCGCAAAAGTAGGTTTTTAACATATTTGTGAATAATTAATGAACGGTTTGATTGACAGCAATGGTTCTTGAGGCAAAGTTGTTCATCATGAGAAGATCTATCAAATGATATGAAGATCTAGTGTTTGTGTGAATATATGAGCATTTATTTAGCCATTTGAAGCCATTTACCATACACAGCTTGTCTTTTTGAAGCATTTTTAACTGTTATAGCGGCACCTATGGTCCGATCTTCACGAAACTTTGCATGCTTGTTAAGAGTCATCTGACACATGTTTTCTCCAACTTTTGTAAAGTTTTGAGTTTTTGTTTAGGTTTGATAGGCTTTTGGGTATATGTGGCCACGCCCCTTTTCTAAATGACCCCGTTATAGCTACCCAAAGGACAGAATTTCACATTTTTTTGATAATTATTGATCTAGACAGTCTGGAGAACTGCGCTGCAGTGGTTTGATCGAGATTGAGCGAAAAACCTAGGACTAGTTCGCAAAAGTAGGTTTTTCACATATTTGTGAATATTTAATGAATGATTTGATTGACAGCAATGGTTCTTGAGGCAAAGTTTTTCATCATGAGGAGATCTATCAAATGATATGCATATTGTGTGGATGTGTGAAACACCACGTGATTACAGAGCCATAAAACTCGTTAGCGCCAACTAGTGACCGATTTCTTTCAAAATTCTTACAGACCTTTAGGGCCATGAGTCGAACATGCCCAGTGAGTTTCATTCCGATTGACCTTCGTTAACCTTGTCTAATAGGTGCTCAAACTTCATTGGCCAATGGCGGCCATGTTTTTTGAGATACGCCAATGTCCTCATAGACCCTTATGACACATTGGACAGAGCCACTGCATACCAATTTTCAAGTCGATCGGACTAACGATTGCGTAGTTATAGTCATTTTTATGTTTTTTCAGGCTTATAGCACCACCAAGTGGTAGAACTGTGCAATTTTTTTTATTTGACCAAAGATTGAGCTTATACATAGGTTTCCCAAGTTTGGTGAAGATATCTCATTTGGTTCATGAGTTATAGCCATTTTAGTAAAAATGGCCCTCCACCTGACAAACTTTTTGGGGCCCTTTCGCAATGATGAGTCGAATTTTGAAATTTTTTTGATAATTATTGGTATTCACTGTCCAGAGAATATTTCGGCAGTGGTTTGGTTCCGATCCGGCGAAAAACCTAGGACTAGTTCGCAAAAGTAGGTTTCGGACATAATTAACATTTGCAGAAAAACGGGGCCTCCAGGACCCCAAATCAGAGGGGGGGTTTTTCAATTTGTATTGACCCAAGGATTCCAAAAATGTAAAATTTTTGAGTCTACGACAAGCGGTTTAGGAGTTATGAGCACTTTCGCGTTTTTGATCGCTGTAGCGCCACCTATAGGCCGATTTGGCTGAGTCTTTGTATCTGAGTAGCGAGGATGACTACTACCATCTGACCAAGTTTCAGCTCTCTAGGCCTTACGGTTTGGGCTGCACATTCAGTTTTAGGGAAGAATAATAATAATAATAATAATAAAAAAAATCCTAACAATTACAATAGGGTTTCAGCGCTACGCGCTCGAACCCCTAAATATAGCTGCAAGCAGCAATTACCGGGGTTCGAGCATTTAAGGCCTTTAAGGTGGTATGCAAAGTCGTTCAAAATTTGGAGATTTGTCATATGATATAAAGATCTAGTGTTTGTGTGAATATATGAGCATTTTTTAAATAATTTGAGACCATTTACCATAGAAATCCTGTCTTTTTGAAGCTTATAGAGCCATCTATGGTCTGATCTCCATGAAACATTTCATGATTGTTAAGAGTCATCTGACACATGTTCTCACCAATTTTCATAACATTTTGAGTTTTCGTTTAGGTTTTATAGGCTTTTGAGTATATGTGGCCACACCCCTTTTGAAAATGCCCCTGTTATAGCTAACCGAAGGACAAATTTCAACATTTTTTTGATAATTATTGATCTAGAGAGTCCAGAGAATATTACTGCCATGGTTTGATCGAGACTGAGTGAAAAACCTAGGACTAGTTCACAAAAGTAGGGTTTTAACATAATTGTGAATATTTAATGAACGATTTGATTGACAGCAATGGTTCTTGAGGCAAAGTTGTTCATCATGAGGAGATCTATCAAATGATATGAAGATCTAGTGTTTGTGTGGATATAAGTGCATTTATTTAGCCATTTGAAGCCATTTACCATACACAGCTTATGTTTTTGAAGTCTTTTTAACTTTTATAACGCCACCTATGTTCCGATCTTCACAAAACTTTGCATGCTTATTAAGAGTCACCTGACACATGATCTCACCAATTTTTGTAAATTTTTGAGTTTTTGTTTAGGATTGATAGGCTTTTGGGTATATGTGGCCATGCCACTATTGTAAATGGCCCCATTACAGCTAACCAAAGGACAAAATTCAACATTTTTTTGATAATTATTGATCTAGAGAGTCCAGAGAATATGACTGCAGTGGTTTGATCGAGATTGAGTGAAAAACCTAGGACTAGTTCGCAAAAGTAGGTTTTTCACATATTTGTGAATAATTAATGAACGGGTTGTTTGACAGCAATGGTTCTTGAGGCAAAGTTGCTCAGCATTTGGAGATCTATCAAATGATATGCATATTGTGTGGATGTGTGAAACACCACGTGATTACAGAGGCAAGAAAACTCGTTAGCACCAACTAGTGGCCGATTTCTTTCAAAATTCTTACAGACCTTTAGGGCCATGAGTCTAACATGCCCAGTGAGTTTCGTTCCGATCGGCCTCTGTTAACCTTGTCTAATAGGTGCTCAAATTTCATTGGCTGATGGCAGCCATGTTTTTTGAGATACGCCAATGTCCTCATAGACCCTTATGGCACATTGGACAGAGACACTGCCTACCAATTTTCAGATCGATCAGACCAACAATTGCATAGTTATAGTCATTTTCATGTTTTTTCCACCTTATAGCGCCACCAAGTGGTCAAGCCCCGCAATTGTTTTGATTTGACCAAAGATTGAGCTTGTACATATGTGTACCGAGTTTGGTGATGATATGTCATTCCGTGCAAAAGTTATAGCCATTTTAGTAAAAATGGCCCCGCCTCTTTCGAACGTTTTGGCGCCCCTTTGCGATCGTGAGTCAAAATTTCAACTTTTTTTTGATAATTATTGATCTTCACTCTCCAGAGAACATTTCTGCACTGGTTTGGTTCCAATTGGTCGAAAAACCTAGGACTAGTTCGCAAAAGTAGGTTTTTAACAAATTTCAAAATGGCGGAAAAATTTGCATACCGGAAATGAAATCAGAGATAGCCATTTTGTTTTGATTGAGCCAAGGATTCCAATGATATAAGACACTTCAGTGTTCGACAAACGGTTTAGGAGTTATGATCGATTTCACAATTTTGTTCGCTGTAGCGCCACCTATAGGCCGATTGGTGTGAGTCTTTGTCAGAACGTCCCCTCAGGGAGCTCTACCTTCTGGCCAAGTTTCAGCTCTCTAGGCCTTACGGTTTGGTCTGCACGATCAGTTTTAGCGGAAAAGAATAATAATAATAATCCTGACAATTACAATAGGGTTTCAGCACTGCGTGCTCGAACCCCTAATAATAATAATAAAAAAAATCCTAACAATTACAATAGGGTTTCAGCGCTACGCGCTCGAACCCCTAATAAAAAAAATCCTAACAATTACAATAGGGTTTCAGCGCTACGCGCTCGAACCCCTAAATATAGCTGCAAGCAGCAATTACCGGGGTTCGAGCAAATAAGGCTGTCTGGAGTTAAGATGTAGTCCAACCCAAAATTTATGGCTAAACACACACTAAAACACATCCATGATGGAGAAAACGCTCACAAACACACAAACACAGAAATTAAATAGTTAAACTGTTATATTAATGTTCATTAAGCATTACTACACACACACACACACATTTTGTTGCACATAAGAGATTTGTGTAATAAATGGTAGGTGACAAAATGTTTAGTTCAAGTCTTGTCTTTTTAAGATTTTATACATCATTTTCAGGTTTCGCTGTAATCATAATCTTGTATTACTGTCAAATATGATACATCTGTATAAATGAAGTGTTAAACTTTGACTAAACATGACTTGAAATGTTATGACAGTGATTTAGTCTATGCATGAATTGAAATTAATTGAAAACAAACCATGAAAACACTGTTCCACTCATTTCAATGAGCCATTAGTGGTCTTCTACTGCCATCTAGTGGTTATAGTTGCAATTTCATGGCATTAAAGACAGATCTATTGTTTTTAAGCTTTATAACTGTTACATTGCCTAGTGCTAGTGTTTGTGAAAATATATGAGCATATTTTTTTTTAGCAATTTGAGGCTAATTGCTATAGAAATGTTGTTTTTTGAAGACTATTTAACTGTTATAGCGCCACCTATGCTCCGCTCTTCATGAAACTTTGCATGCCTGTTTAGCATCATGAAAGGGTGTGTGGATTTAAGATGTTGTCCAACGCAAAATATATGGCTAACACAATAAAACACATCCATGATGGAGAATACAGTCACAAACACACAAACACAGAAATTAAATGATTAAACTGTTATTTTAATGTTCATTAAGCATTACTACACACATAAACACACACACACACACACACATTTTGTTGCACATAAGAGATTTGTGTATTAAATGGTAGGTGACAAAATGTTTAGTGCAAGTCTTTTTAAGATTTTATATATCATTTTCAGGTTTCACTGTAATCATAATCTTGTATTATTGTCAAATATGATATATCTGAATAAATGAAGTGTTAAACTTTGACTAAATGTTATTTGAAATTTTATAACAGCGATTTAGTCTATGCATAAATTGAAATTAATTGAAAACAAGCCATTAAAAGCACTGTTGTAGTCTGTTTAATGATGCATTAGTGGTCTTCTACTGCCATCTAATGGTTAAAGTTGCAGTTACATGGCTTTTTAAAGAGAGATGCATTGTTTTAAGTTTATAACTGTAACATTGCCTTTTTTTGCCTTATGTTGATAAAATTGTATGCTTGTTTAGAATCATATGATAATAATTTTACTTAGGTTTGTGAAATTTTCTTTTCTTTTAGGTTTTATAGACTTAGAGTACAGTAGATCATGATCTTATTATTATGTGGCGCTGTTTTCGCTGTCTAAATGCAAATGTTCAACATTTTTTTTAATAATTGTTTATCTAGAGAGTCCAGAGAATGTTACTGCAGTGGTTTTATGGATTTTGAGTTTAACACCTAGGACCAGTTTACAGAAGTAGTTTTTTAAAATAAAATAAAATATTTAAAGAACAGTTGGATTGACAACAATGGTCCTAGAGACTAAATTGTTCAGAATGATGAGATCTATCATATGATATCAAGCTGTAGTGTTTGTGTGAATACATTTGCATTTTTTTAGCAGTTTGAGGCTATTAACCATAGACAGCTTGTGTTTTTAAAGCCTTTTTAAATGTTATAGCGCCACCTGTGGTCCGATCTCCATGAAACTTTGCATGCTTGTTAAGAATCATCTGTCACATGTTGTCACCAATTTTCGTAAAGTTTTGAGTTTTTGTTTAGGTTTGATAGGCTTTTGGGTTTATGTCACCGCGCCCCTTTTCTAAATGACCCCATTATAGCTACCCAAAGGACAAAATTCCACATTTTTTTGATAATTATTGATCTAGGGAGTCTGGAGAACTGCGCTGCAGTGGTTTGATCGAGATTGAGCGAAAAACCTAGGACTAGTTCGCAAAAGTAGGTTTTTCACATATTTGTGAATATTTAATGAACGATTTGATTGACAGCAATGGTTCTTGAGGCAAAGTTGTTCATCATGAGGACGTCTATCAAGTGATATGCATATTGTGTGGATTTGTGAAACACCACGTGATTACAGAGCCATAAAACTCGTTAGCGCCAACTAGTGGCCGATTTCTTTCAAAATTCTTACAGACCTTTAGGACCATGAGTCGAACATGCCCAGTGAGTTTCGTTCCGATCGGCCTCCGTTAACCTTGTCTAATAGGTGCTCAAACTTCATAGGTCGATGGCGGCCATGTTTTTTGAGATACGCGAATGTTCTCATAGACCCTTATGGCACATTGTACAGAGACACTGCATACCAATTTTCAGGTTGATTGGACTGACGGTTGCGAAATTATAGCCATTTTTATGTTTTTTCTCTATTATAGCGCCACCAAGTGGTCAAGCTCCGCAATTTTTTGGATTTTACCACAGACTGAGCTTATACACATGTGTTCTGAGTTTGGTGATGATATGTCATTCTGTTCAAAAGTTATAGTCATTTTAGTAAAAGTGGCCCCGCCTCTTTCGAACGTTTTGTCCCCCCTTTGTGACCGTGAGTCAAAAGTTTAACTTTTTTTTGATAATTATTGATCTAGGGAGTCTGGAGAACTGTGCTGCAGTGGTTTGATCGAGATCGAGTGAATAACCTAGGACTAGTTCGCAAAAGTGGGTTTTTCACATATTTGTGAATATGTAATAAACGACTTGATTGACAGCAATGGTTCCTGGGGCACAGTTGCTCAGCATGAGGAGATCTATCAAATGATATGAAGTTCTAGTGTTTCTGTGATTATATGAGCATGTTATAGCAATTTAAGTCAATTTACTTTTAAAATTTCGTGTTTTTAAAGCCTTTTCAACTGTCATAGCGCCACCTACGGTCCGATCTCCATGAAATTTTACATGCTTGTTAAGAGTCATCTCACACATGTTTTCTCCAACTTTTGTAAAGTTTTGAGTTTTTGTTTAAGTTTTATAGGCTTTTGGATATATGTGCCACGCCCCTTTTGTAAATGACCCAGTTATAGCTACCCAAAGGACAAAATTCCACATTTTTTTGATAATTATTCATCTAGAGAGTCCAGAGAATATTACTGCAGTGGTTTGATCGAGATCGGGCAAAAAACCTAGGACTAGTTCGCAAAAGTAGGTTTTTAACATATTTGTGAATAATTATTGCACGATTTGATTGACAGCAATGGTTCTTGAGGCAAAGTTTCTCGGCATGAGGAGATGTATCAAATGATATGCATATTGTGTGGATGTGTGAAACGCCACGCGATTACAGAGACAAAAAAGTCATTAGCGCCAACTAGTGGCCGATTTCTTTCAAAATTCTTACAGACCTTTAGGGCCTTGAGTCGAACATGCCCACCGAGTTTCATTCTGATCGACCTCCGTTAACCTTGTCAAATAGGTGCTCAAACTTCATTGGCCAATGGCGGCCATGTTTTTTGAGATACGTCAATGTCCTCATAGACCCTTATGGCACATTGAACAGAGACACTGCATACCAATTTTCAGGTCGATTGGACCAACGCTTGCATAGTTATAGTCATTTTTATATTTTTTCAGGCTTATAGCGCCACCAAGTGGCAGAGCTGTGTAATTTTTTTTATTTGACCAAAGATTGAGCTTATACACAAGTCTACCGAGTTTGGTGAAGATATCTCATTTGGTTCATGAGTTATAGCCATTTTAGTAAAAATGGCCCCCCACCTGACAAACTTTTTGGGGTCCCTTCGCAACGATGAGTCAAAATTTCAACTTTTTTTTGATAATTATTGATATTCACTGTCCAGAGAACATTTCTGCACTGGTTTGGTTCTGATTGGGCGAAAAACCTAGGACTAGTTCGCAAAAGTAGGTTTTGGACAAATTTCAAAATGGCGGAAAAATTTGCATACCGGAAATGAAAATCGAGATAGCCATTTTGTTTTGATTGAGCCAAGGATTACAATGATATAAGGCACTTGAGTCTAGGACAAACGGTCTAGGAGTTATGAGGGCTTTCGCGTCTTTGATCACTGTAGCGCCACCTTTAGGCCAATTTGGGAGAGACTTTGTCAGAACGTCCCCACGGGGAGCTCTACGTTCTGGCCAAATTTCAGCTCTCTAGGCCTTACAGTTTGGTCTGCACGATCAGTTTTAGCGGAGAAAAATAATAATAAAATATAGCTGCAAGCAGCAATTACCGGGGTTCGAGCATTTAAGGCCTTTGAGGTGGTATGCAAATTTGTTCAGAATGAGGTGATATATCATACAGACAGAAGTGTAAGATCTAGTGTTTGTGTGAATAGATGAGCATTTTTTAACAATTTGAGGCCATTTACCATAGAAATCTTGTTTTTAAAGGCTTTTTAACTGTTATATCGCCACCTATGCTCCGATCTCCATGAAACTTTGCATGCTTGTTAAGAATCATCTGACACATGATTGCTCCAATTTTCATAACGTTTTGAGTTTTTGTTTAGGTTTTATAGGCTTTTGGATATATGTGGCCACTCCCCTTTTGTAAATGACCCCGTTATAGCTAACCAAAGGACAAAATTCAACATGTTTTTGATAATTATTGATCTAGAGAGTCAAGAGAACATTACTGCAGTGGTTTGATCGAGATTGAGTGAAAAACCTAGGACTAGTTCGCAAAAGTAGGTTTTTCACATATTTGTGAATAATTAATGAACGGTTTGATTGACAGCAATGGTTCTTGAGGCAAAGTTGTTCATCATGAGGAGATCTATCAATTGATATGCATATTGTGTGGATGTGTGAAACACCACGTGATTACAGAGGCAAGAAATTCGTTAGCGCCAACTAGTGGCCGATTTCTTTTAAAATTCTTACAGACCTTTAGGACCATGAGTCGAACATGACCAGTGAGTTTTGTTCCGATCGGCCTCAGTTAACCTTGTCTAATAGGTGCTCAAAATTCATAGGTCGATGGCGGCCATGTTTTTTGAGATACGCCAATGTTCTCATAGACCCTTATGGCACATTGGACAGAGACACTGCATACAATTTTTCAGGTTGATTGGACTGACGGTTGCGACGTTATAGCCATTTTTATATTTTTTCTCTATTATAGCGCCCCCAAGTGGTCAAGCTCCGCAATTTTTTGGATTTGACCAAAGGCTGAGCTTTTACATAAGTGTTCTGAGTTTGGTGATGATATGTCATTCTGTTCCAAAGTTATAGCCTTTTTACTAAAAGTGGCCCTGCCTCTTTTGAACGTTTTGGCGCCCCTTTGCGACTGTGAGTCAAAAGTTTAACTTTTTTTTCATAATTATTGATCTAGGGAGCCTGGAGAACTGTGCTGCAGTGGTTTGATCGAGATCGAGTGAATAACCTAGGACTAGTTAGCAAAAGTGGGTTTTTCACATATTTGTGAATATGTAATAAACGACTTGATTGACAGCAATGGTTCTTGAGGCAAAGTTGCTCAGCATGAGCAGATCTATCATATGGTATGAAGTTCTAGTGTTTCTGTGATTATATGAGCATGTTATAGCAATTTAAGGCAATTTACTTTTGAATTTCGTGTTGTTGAAGCCTTTTTAACTGTCATAGCGCCACCTATGGTCCCATCTCCATGAAATTTTACATGCTTGTTAAGAGTCATCTGACACATGTTTTCTCCAACTTTTGTAAAGTTTTGAGTTTTTGTTTAGGTTTGATAGGCTTTTGGGTATATGTGGCCACGCCCCTTTTATAAATGACCCCGTTATAGCTACCCAAAGGACAAAATTCCACATTTTTTTGATAATTATTGATCTAGAGAGTCTGGAGAACTGCGCTGCAGTGGTTTGATCGAGATTGAGCGAAAAACCTAGGACTAGTTCGCAAAAGTAGTTTTTTCACATATTTGTGAATAATTATTGAATGATTTGATTGACAGCAATGGTTCTTGAGGCAAAGTTGCTCAGCATGTGGAGATCTATCAAATGATATGCATATTGTGTGGATGTGTGAAACGCCACGCGAGTGAGGCATGTTAGAGAGGCAAAAAGTCGTTAGCGCCAACTAGTGGCCGATTTCTTTCAAAATTCTTACAGACCTTTAGGGCCATGAGTCGAACATGCCCAGTGAGTTTCGTTCCGATTGACCTTCGTTAACCTTGTCTAATGGGTGCTCAAACTTCATTGGCCGATGGCAGCCATGTTTTTTGAGATACGCCAATGTCCTCATAGACCATTATGGCACATTGGACAGAGACACTGCATACCAATTTTCAGGTCGATCGGACTAACGATTGCATAGTTATAGTCATTTTATTGTTTTTCAGGCTTTTATCGCCACCAAGTGGCAGAGCTGTGCAATTTTTTTTATTTGACCAAAGATTGAGCTTGTACATAAGTGTGTCAAGTTTCGTAACGATATGCCATTTGGTTCCTGAGTTATAGCCATTTTAGTAGAAATGGTCCTCCACCTGACAAACTTTTTGGGGCCCCTTCGCAACGATGAGTCAAAATTTCAACTTTTTTTTGATAATTATTGATATTCAGTGTCCAGAGAACATTTCTGCACTGGTTTGGTTCCGATCGGGCGAAAAACCTAGGACTAGTTAGCAAAAGTAGGTTTCGGACATTCGGCCATTTTGCGGAAAAACCGGGCTTCGTACGAAAAATCTGCGCCAGTGCACTTTTGTGCGTATTGACCCAAGGATTGCAACGAGGTAAATTTTTTGAGTCTACGACAAAAAATGTACGAGCTAGGGCCAAAAATGTAAAAAAAGTTAGTTTTTTGCGCTGTAGCGCCACCTTTAGGCCGATTGGGCCGGTTCTTTGCGCCTGAGTAGCGAGGAGGACTACTACCTTCTGACCAAGTTTCATCTCTCTAGGCCTTACGGTTTGGGCTGCACGATCAGTTCTAGGGAAGAATAATAATAATAATAATAATAATAATAATAAAAAAAATCCTAACAATTACAATAGGGTTTCAGCGCTACGCGCTCGAACCCCTAAAAAAATCCAGACAATAACAATAGGGTTTCAGCACTACGTGCTCGAACCCCTAAAAATCCTTACAATTACAATAGGGTTTCAGTGCTACGCACTCGAACCCCTAATAAAAATCCTTACAATTACAATAGGGTTTCAGTGCTACGCACTCGAACCCCTAAATATAGCTGCAAGCAGCAATTACCGGGGTTCGAGCATTTTAAGTTCTTTAAGGTGGTATGCTTAGGGTCTACGCCAACCTGGATTCATGGCTGACAGTAAAACACATCCAAAATGGAGAATATGCTCACAGAAATACACACACAGAAACAAAAAGTTTAAACAAATATATTAATACTGAATAAACATGTTTACACACATAGAGACATACATGCAAACACATTTTCTTGTACAGATATTTGAAATAAATGATATGGGCCAACACTTTTACTTGCAAGTATTCTCTTTGTAACAGTGTGTGTCTTTTTCAGATTTCAGTGTAATCATAATGTGGCATAATTGTAAAAAACTGATATGTCTGTATGAACAAAATTGTAAGCTTTGCCTAAATGTGATTTTAAATGTTTTAACAGTGATTTTATAAGTGTTAATCGATCATCAAACCTATTAAAAGCAGTTGTGTTCAGCTGAATAAGCCCATTACTGGTCTTCTACTGACATCTAGTGGTTGTTATTGCAATTTCATGCAATGTCTCATACAAACACTGAGATTTTAAACATCATAACTATTATAGTCTTATTTTTGCCCAGTCTCTCTTAAATTTTGCATATTTGTTTAGAATGAGATTATTTGTCATTTTTGTCACAGTTTTGAGACGTCGCAAGCTTTCTTTTAAAAATGTAAGGCTTTTGGGTACAGTAGATTTAAAGAACATATTTAAAGAACAGTTGGATTGACAGCAATGGTCTTAGACAAAAAAAATGTTGAGAATGAGGAGATCTATCATATGCTATGAAGATCTAGTGTTTGTGTGCAAAAATTAGCATTTTTTAGCAATTCGAGGCGAATTACAATAGAAATGTTGTGTTTTTGAAGCCTTTTTAACTGTTATAGCACCACATATGATCTGATGCTATGGTTGCTATGGTTTTAGGATGTAGTCCAACACAAAATATATGGCTAACACTACAGCACACCTATGATTGACAATACAATCACAAACATATGAAATAGTTAAACTGTTATATTAAAGTTCATTAAGCATTATTACACACACACACACACACATTTTGTTGCACATAAGAGATTTGTGTATTAAATAATAGGTGACAAAATGTTTAGTGCAAGTCTTTTTAAGATTTTATATACAGTTTTCAGGTTTCACTGTAATCATAATCTTGTATTATTGTCAAATATGATATATGTGTTTAAATGAAGTGTTAAACTTTGACTAAATGTGATTTGAAATGTTATAACAGTGATTTAGTCTTTGCATGAAGTGAAATGAATGGAAAACAATCTGTGAATAGCACTGTTGTAGTCATTTCAATGAGCCATTAGTGGTCTTCTACTGCCATCTAGTGGTTATAGTTGCAATTTCATGACATTTTAAAGAGCGATGCATAGTTTTTAAGCTTTATAATTGTTACATTGCCTTTTTTTGCCTGATGTCTTTAAAATGCAGGCTTTTTTAGAATCATATGATGATGATTTGACTTAGGTTTGTGAAATTTTCTTTTCTTTTAGGTTTTATAGACTCGGGTACAGTAGATTATGATCTTATTATTAAGTGGCTATCTAAATGGTAGGGATGTGACGAGACCAGTCGGATTTCGCGAGATCTCGTGACAGTATCCTCCCACAACATTTTGCCATGTTTACATTAGAGCTGCACTATTAATCCTTAAAATATTGAGGTGTCGATTCAAACACCTACGCAATCTTATTCCTAAATGACAACGAGTTATCTATGTCTATTAGGACTGTTTCACATCGCCAGTTTCAGTGGAGCGTGAGAAGCAGGTTTTGTCGCTGCCCATATTAATGAATCAGAAGGTCGGAGTAAATGTGAACGCAGAAAGAGCAACACAAACAGTCTTTTCAACCACATTATAATCATTATTTCTGTTTTACAGATATTTAAATAATAGAAGTACTGGGATAAAAGTTTATAGTTTGGGTATAAACACTTATTGTCTACAGTAGCGATAAAAACGAAAGTATTTTAAGACGTGTATCTATTGTAAAGCTTATCCTCTTCCGCCAGGAGGTGGCGACAACTGCCCGTTTAAAAAAAAAAAGTATGTCATTGAATCATTAATTCAGGAGATTTCAATAGTCAAACAAGTCTTAATGAAGTGAGACACTGTCTCCTTTATTGAATGTTTTTTTTTTTTTTTTTTTGTTTAAATGAATATATGTTTTTAAAAGACTTAAGCAATGAACAGTTTGTCATTTGCCATTTACCATACACAGCTTGTGTTTTTGAAGCCTTTTTAACTCTTATAGCGCCACATATGGTCCGATCGTTACGAAACTTTGCATGCTTGTTAAGAATCATCTGACACGTTATCACCAATTTTCATAAAGTTTTGAGTTTTTGTTTAGTTTTGATAGGCTTTTGGGTATATGTGGCCACGCCCCTGTTGTAAATGACCCCGTTATAGCTAACCGAAGGAGAAAATTCAACATTTTTTTGATAATTATTGATCTAGAGAGTCCAGAGAATATTACTGCAGTGCTTTGATCGAGATTAAGCGAAAAACCTAGGACTAGTTCGCAAAAGTAGGTTTTTAACATATTTGTGAATAATTAATGAACGGGTTGATTGACAGCAATGGTTCTTGAGGCAAAGTTGTTCATCATGAGAAGATCTATCAAATGATATGAAGATCTAGTGTTTGTGTGAATATATGAGCATTTATTTAGCCATTTGAAGCCATTTACCATACACAGCTTGTCTTTTTGAAGCATTTTTAACTGTTATAGCGGCACCTATGGTCCGATCTTCACGAAACTTTGCATGCTTGTTAAGAGTCATCTGACACATGTTTTCTCCAACTTTTGTAAAGTTTTGAGTTTTTGTTTAGGTTTGATAGGCTTTTGGGTATATGTGGCCACGCCCCTTTTCTAAATGACCCCGTTATAGCTACCCAAAGGACAAAATTTCACATTTTTTTGATAATTATTGATCTAGACAGTCTGGAGAACTGCGCTGCAGTGGTTTGATCGAGATTGAGCGAAAAACCTAGGACTAGTTCGCAAAAGTAGGTTTTTCACATATTTGTGAATATTTAATGAATGATTTGATTGACAGCAATGGTTCTTGAGGCAAAGTTTTTCATCATGAGGAGATCTATCAAATGATATGCATATTGTGTGGATGTGTGAAACACCACGTGATTACAGAGCCATAAAACTCGTTAGCGCCAACTAGTGACCGATTTCTTTCAAAATTCTTACAGACGTTTAGGGCCATGAGTCGAACATGCCCAGTGAGTTTCATTCCGATTGACCTTCGGTAACCTTGTCTAATAGGTGCTCAAACTTCATTGGCCAATGGCGGCCATGTTTTTTGAGATACGCCAATGTCCTCATAGACCCTTATGGCACATTGGACAGAGACACTGCATACCAATTTTCAAGTCCATCGGACCAACGATTGCATAGTTATAGTCATTTTTATGTTTTTTCAGGCTTATAGCGCCACCAAGTGGTAGAACTGTGCAATTTTTTTTATTTGACCAAAGATTGAGCTTATACATACGTTTCCCAAGTTTGGTGAAGATATCTCATTTGGTTCATGAGTTATAGCCATTTTAGTAAAAATGGGCCTCCACCTGACAAACTTTTTGGGGCCCTTTCGCAATGATGAGTCGAATTTTGACATTTTTTTGATAATTATTGGTATTCACTGTCCAGAGAATATTTCGGCAGTGGTTTGGTTCCGATCCGGCGAAAAACCTAGGACTAGTTCGCAAAAGTAGGTTTCGGACATAATTAACATTTGCAGAAAAACGGGGCCTCCAGGACCCCAAATCACAGGGGGGTTTTTCAATTTGTATTGACCCAAGGATTCCAAAAATGTAAAATTTTTGAGTCTACGACAAGCGGTTTAGGAGTTATGAGCACTTTCGCGTTTTGGTTCACTATAGCGCCACCTATGGGCCGTTTGGGCTCATACTTTGATAGGTTCTCACCAAATTGAGGTCTACCATCTGGCCAAGTTTGAAGTCTCTAGGACTTACGGTTTGGTCTGCACGATCAGTTTTACGGCAGAAAAATAATAATAAAAATAATAATAAAAATCCTAACAATTACAATAGGGTTTCAGTGCTACGCACTCGAACCCCTAAATATAGCTGCAAGCAGCAATTACCGGGGTTCGAGCATATAAGGCCTTTGAGGTGGTATGCAAAGTTGTTCAGAATGAGGGGATATATCATACAGATGTAAGTGTAAGATCTAATGTTTGTGTGAATAGATGAGCATTTTTTAACAATTTGAGGCCATTTACCATAGAAATCTTGTTTTTAAAGCCTTTTTAACTGTTGTAGCGCCAACTATGTTCCGATCTCCATGAAATTTTGCATGGTTGTTAAGAATCATCAGACACATGTTTTCACCAATTTTCGTAAAGTTTTGAGTTTTCGTTTTGGTTTTATAGGCGTTTGGGTATATGTGGCCACACCCCTTTTGTAAATTAACATGGTTATAGCTAACCAAAGGACAAAATTTAAGATTTTTTTGATAATTATTGATCTAGAGAGTCCAGAGAATATTACTTCAGTGGTTTGATCGAGATTGAGCAAAAAACCTAGGACTAGTTCGCAAAAGTAGGTTTTTAACATATTTGTGAATATTTAATGAACGATTTGATTGACAGCAATGGTTCTTGAGGCAAAGTTGTTCATCATGAGGAGATCTATCAAATGGTATGCATATTGTGTGGATTTGTGAAACACCACGTGATTACAGAGCTATAAAACTCGTTAGCGCCAACTAGTGGCCGATTTGTTTCAAAATTCTTACAGCCCTTTAGGGCCATGAGTCGAACATGCCCAGTGAGTTTCGTTCCGATCGGCCTCCGTTAACCTTGTCTAATAGGTGCTCAAAATTCATTGGTCGATGGCGGCCATGGTTTTTGAGATACGCAAATGTTCTCATAGACCCTTATGGCACATTGGACAGCGACACTGCATACCAATTTTCAGGTTGATTGGACTGACGGTTGCGAAGTTATAGCCATTTTTATGTTTTTTCTCTATTATAGCGCCACCAAGTGGTCAAGCTCCGCAATTTTTTGGATTTTACCAAAGACTGAGCTTTTACATATGTGTTCTGAGTTTGGTGATGATATGTCATTCTGTTCCAAAGTTATAGCCATTTTACTAAAAGTGGCCCCGCCTCTTTTGAAAGTTTTGGTGCCCCTTTGCGACTGTGAGTCAAAAGTTGAACTTTTTTTTGATAATTATTAATCTAGAGAGTCTGGAGAACTGTGCTGCAGTGGTTTGATCGAGATTGAGTGAATAACCTAGGACTAGTTCGCAAAAGTAGGTTTTTCACATATTTGTGATTATGTAATAAACGACTTGATTGACAACAAAGGTTCTTGAGGCAAAGTTGCTCAGCATGAGGAGATCTATCATATGGTATGAAGTTCTAGTGTTTCTGTGATTATATGAGCATGTTATAGCAATTTAAGGCAATTTACTTTTGAAATTTCGTGTTTTTGAAGCCTTTTTGACTGTCATAGCGACATCTATGGTCCGATCTCCATGAAATTTTAAATGCTTCTTAAGAGTCATCTGACACATGTTTTCACCAATTTTCGTAAAGTTTAGAGTTTTTGTTTAGGCTTTATAGGCTTTTGGGTATATGTGGCCGTGCCCCTTTTCTAAATGACCCCGTTATAGCTAACCAAAGGACAAAATTCAACATTTTTTTGATAATTATTGATCTAGAGTGTCCAGAGAATATTACTGCAATGGTTTGATCGAGATTGAGCGAAAAACCTAGGACTAGTTCGCAAAAGTAGGTTTTTGACATACTTTTGAATAATTAATGAACGATTTGATTGACAGCAATGGTTCTTGAGGCAAAGTTGTTCATCATGAGGAGATCTATCAAATGATATGCATATTGTGTGGATGTGTGAAACACCACGTGATTACAGAGCCATAAAACTCGTTAGCGCCAACTAGGGGCCGATTTCTTTCAAAATTCTTACAGACCTTTAGGGCCATGAGTCAAACATGGCCAGTGAGTTTCGTTCCGATCGGCCTCTGTTAACCTTGTCTAATAGGTGCTCAAACTTCGTTGGTCGATGGCGGCCATGTTTTTTGAGATACGCCAATGTCCTCATAGACCCTTATGGCACATTGGACAGAGACACTGCATACCAATTTTCAGGTTGATTGGACTGACGGTTGCGAAGTTACAGCCATTTTTATGTGTTTTCTCTATTATAGCGCCACCAAGTGGTCAAGCTCCGCAATTTTTTGGATTTGACCAAAGGCTGAGATTTTACATATATGTTCCGAGTTTGGTGATGATATGGCATTCTGTTCCAAAGTTATAGCCATTTTACTAAAAGGGGCCCCGCCTCTTTTGAACGTTTTGGCGCCCCTTTGCGACTGTGAGTCAAAAGTTTAACTTTTTTTTGATAATTATTGATCTAGGGAGTCTGGAGAACTGTGCTGCAGTGGTTTGATCGAGATTGAGTGAATAACCTAGGACTAGTTCGCAAAAGTAGGTTTTTCACATATTTGTGAATATGTAATAATCGACTTGATTGACAGCAATGGTTCTTGAGGCAAAGTTGCTCAGCATGAGAAGGTCTATCATATGGTATGAAGATCTTGTGTTTCTGTGATTATATGAGCATGTTATAGTAATTTAAGGCTATTTATTTTTGAAATTTTGTGTTTTTGAAGCCTTTTTAAATGTCATAGCGCCACCTATGGTCCGATCTCCAGAAAATTTTACATGCTTGTTAAGAGTCATGTGACACATGTTTTCCCCAACTTTTGTAAAGTTTTGAGTTTTTGTTTAGGTTTTATAGGCTTTTGGGTGTATGTGGCCACGCCCCTTTTCTAAATGACCCCGTTATAGCTACCCAAAGCACAAAATTCAACATTTTTTTGATAATTATTGATCTAGAGAGTCTGGAGAACTGCGCTGCAGTGGTTTGATCGAGATTGAGCGAAAAACCTAGGACTAGTTTGCAAAAGTAGGTTTTTGACATATTTGTGAATAATTAATGAACGATTTGATTGACAGCAATGGTTCTTGAGGCAAAGTTGCTCAGCATGTGGAGATCTATCAAATGATATGCATATTGTGTGGATGTGTGAAACACCACGTGAGTGAGGCACATTACAGAGGCAAAAAACTCGTTAGCGCCAACTAGTGGCCGATTTGTTTCAAAATTCTTACAGACCTTTAGGGCCATGAGTCGAACATGCCCAGTGAGTTTCGTTCCGATCGGCCTCTGTTAACCTTGTCTAATGGGTGCTCAAACTTCATTGGCCGATGGCGGCCATGTTTTTTTGAGATACACAAATGTTCTCATAGACCCTTATTGCACATTGGACAGAGACACTGCATACCAATTTTCAGGTCGATCGGACCAACGAGTGCATAGTTATAGTCATTTTTATGTTTTTTCAGGCTTATAGCGCCACCAAGTGGCAGAGCTGTGCAATTTTTGTTATTTGACCAAAGATTGAGCTTATACACATGTGTACCGAGTTTGGTGTAGATATCTCATTTCATTCAAAAGTTATAGCCAAATGTAAGAATTTGCTAACGTTAGCATAGAACGTTTTGACATTCCTATTTGACGGTGAGTCAAAATTTCAACTTTTTTTTGATAATTATTGATATTCACTGTCCAGAGAACATTTCTGCACTGGTTTGGTTCTGATTGGGCGAAAAACCTAGGACTAGTTCGCAAAAGTAGGTTTTGGACAAATTTCAAAATGGCGGAAAAATTTGCATACCGGAAATGAAATCGGAGATAGCCATTTTGTTTTGATTGAGCCAAGGATTACAATGATATAAGGCACTTGAGTCTAGGACAAATGGTCTAGGAGTTATGAGGGCCTTCGCGTCTTTGATCACTGTAGCGCCACCTTTAGGCCAATTTGGGAGAGACTTTGTCAGAACGTCCCCACGGGGAGCTCTACGTTCTGGCCAAATTTCAGCTCTCTAGGCCTTACGGTTTGGTCTGCACGATCAGTTCTAGCGGAAAATAATAATAATAAAAAAAATCCTTACAATTACAATAGGGTTTCAGTGCTACGCACTCGAACCCCTAAATATAGCTGCAAGCAGCAATTATCGGGGTTCGAGCATTTAAGGCCTTTGAGGTGGTATGCAAATTTGTTCAGAATAAGGTGATATATCATACAGATAGAAGTGTAAGATCTAGTGTTTGTGTGAATAGATGAGCATTTTTTAACAATTTGAGGCCATTTACCATAGAAATCTTGTTTTTAAAGCCTTTTTAACTGTTATTGCGCCACCTATAGTCTGATCTGCATGAAACTTTGCATGCTTGTTAAGAATCATCTGACATATGTTCTCACCAATTTTCGTAATGTTTTGAGTTTTTGTTTTGGTTTTATAAGCTTTTGGGTATATGTGGCCCCGCCCCTATTGTAAATGGCCCCATTACAGCTAACCGAAGGACAAAATTCAACATTTTTTTGATAATTATTGATCTAGAGAGTCCAGAGAATATTACTGCAGTCGTTTGATCGAGATTGAGCAAAAAACCTAGGACTAGTTCGCAAAAGTAGGGTTTTGACATATTTGTGAATAATTAATGAACGGTTTGATTGACATCAATGGTTCTTGAGGCAAAGTTGTTCATCATGAGGAGATCTATCAAATGATATGTATATTGTGTGGATGTGTGAAACACAACGTGATTACAGAGCCATAAAACTCGTTAGCGCCAACTAGTGGCCGATTTGTTTCAAAATTCTTACAGACCTTTAGGGCCATGAGTCGAACATGCCCAGTGAGTTTCGTTCCGATCGCCCTCGGTTAACCTTGTCTAATAGGTGCTCAAACTTCATTGGCCAATGGCGGCCATGTTTTTTGAGATACGCCAATGTCCTCATAGACCCTTATGGCACATTGGACAGAGACACTGCATACCAATTTCCAGGTTGATTGGACTGATGGTTGCGAAGTTATAGCCATTTTTATGTTTTTTTCTGTATTATAGCGCCACCAAGTGGTCAAGCTCCGCAATTTTTTGAATTTGACCAAAGGCTGAGCTTTTACATATGTGTTCTGAGTTTGATGATGATATGTCATTCTGTTCCAAAGTTATAGCCTTTTTAGTGAAAGTGGCCCCGCCTCTTTTGAACGTTTTGGCGCCCCTTTGTGCCCGTGAGTCAAAAGTTTAACTTTTTTTTGCTAATTATTGATCTAGGGAGTCTGGAGAACTGTGCTGCAGTGGTTTGATCGAGATCGAGTGAATAACCTAAGACTAGTTCGCAAAAGTGGGTTTTTCACATATTTGTGAATATGTAATAAACGACTTGATTGACAGCAGTGGTTCTTGAGGCAAAGTTGCTCAGCATGAGGAGATCTATCATATGGTATGAAGATCTAGTGTTTCTGTGATTATATGAGCATGTTATAGAAATTTAAGGCAATTCACTTTTGAAATTTCGTGTTGTTGAAGCCTTTTTAACTGTCATAGCGCCACCTATGGTCCGATCTCCATGAAATTTTACATGCTTGTTAAGAGGCATCTGACACATGTTTTCTCCAACTTTTGTAAAGTTTTGAGTTTTTGTTTAGGTTTGATAGGCTTTTGGGTATATGTGGCCACGCCCCTTTTCTAAATGACCCCGTTATAGCTACCCAAAGGACAAAATTCCACAATTTTTTGATAATTATTGATCTAGAGAGTCTGGAGAACTGCGCTGCAGTGGTTTGATCGAGATTGAGCGAAAAACCTAGGACTAGTTCGCAAAAGTAGGGTTTTCACATATTTGTGAATAATTAGTGAACGGTTTGATTGACAGCAATGGTTCTTGAGGCAAAGTTGCTCAGCATGTGGAGATCTATCAAATGATATGCATATTGTGTGGATGTGTGAAACGCCACGCGAGTGAGGCATGTTACAGTGGCAAAAAACTCGTTAGCGCCAACTAGCGGCCGATTTCTTTCAAAATTCTTACAGACCTTTAGGGCCATGCGTCGAACATGCCCAGTGAGTTTCGTTCCGATTGACCTTCGTTAACCTTGTCTAATGGGTGCTCAAAATTCATTGGCCGATGGCGGCCATGTTTTTTGAGATACGCCAATGTTCTCATAGACCCTTATGGCACATTGGACAGAGACACTGCATACCAATTTTCAGGTTGATCAGACTAACGATTGCATAGTTATTGCATTTTTATGTTTTTTCAGGCTTATAGCGCCATCAAGTGACAGAGCTGTGCAATTTTTTTTATTTGACCAAAGATTAAGCTTATACACATGTGTACCGAGTTTGGTGAATATATCTCATTTGGTTCCTGAGTTATAGCCATTTTAGTAAAAATGGTCCTCCACCTGACAAACTTTTTGGGGCCCCTTCGCAACGATGAGTCAAAATTTCAACTTTTTTTTGATAATTATTGATATTCAGTGTCCAGAGAACATTTCTGCACTGGTTTGGTTCCGATCGGGCGAAAAACCTAGGACTAGTTCGCAAAAGTAGGTTTCGGACATTCGGCCATTTTGCGGAAAACCCGGGCTTCGTACGAAAAATCTGCGCCAGTGCACTTTTGTGCGTATTGACCCAAGGATCGCAGCGATGTAAAGTTTTTGAGTCTACGACAAAAAATGTACGAGCTAGGGCCAAAAATGTAAAAAAAGTTAGTTTTTTGCGCTGTAGCGCCACCTTTAGGCCGATGGGGGCGGTTCTTTGCGCCTGAGTAGCGAGGGTGACTACTACCTTCTGACCAAGTTTCAGCTCTCTAGGCCTTACGGTTTGGGCTGCACGATCAGTTCTAGGGAAGAATAATAATAATAATAATAATAATAAAAAAAATCCTAACAATTACAATAGGGTTTCAGCGCTACGCGCTCGAACCCCTAATAAAAATCCTTACAATTACAATAGGGTTTCAGTGCTACGCACTCGAACCCCTAATAAAAAAAATCCTTACAATTACAATAGGGTTTCAGTGCTACGCACTCGAACCCCTAAATATAGCTGCAAGCAGCAATTACCGGGGTTCGAGCATATAAGGCCTTTTAGGTGGTATGCAAAGTTGTTCAGAATGAGAGGATATATCATGCAGATGTAAGTGTAAGATCTAGTGTTTGTGTGAATAGATGAGCATTTTTTAACAATTTGAGGCCATTTACCATAGAAATCTTGTTTTTAA
>VONZ01002026.1:0-75315 GCA_012976165.1 Labeo catla | reverse complement strand
ATATACAGTGGGTACAGAAAGTATTTAGACCCCCTTAAATTTTTTCACTCTTTGTTATATTGCAGCCATTTGCTAAAATCATTTAAGTTCATTTTTTTTTTCCTCATTAATGTACACACAGCACCCCATATTGACAGAAAAACACAGAATTGTTGACATTTTTGCAGATTTATTAAAAAAGAAAAACTGAAATATCACATGGTCCTAAGTATTCAGACCCTTTGCTGTGACACTCATATATTTAACTCAGGTGCTGTCCATTTCTTCCGATCATCCTTGAGATGGTTCTACACCTTCATTTGAGTCCAGCTGTGTTTGGTTATACTGATTGGACTTGATTAGGAAAGCCACACACCTGTGTATATAAGACCTTACAGCTCACAGTGCATGTCAGAGCAAATGAGAATCATGAGGTCAAAGGAACTGCCTGAAGAGTTCAGAGACAGAATTGTGGCAAGGCACAGATCTGGCCAAGGTTACAAAAAAATTTCTGCTGCACTTAAGGTTCCTAAGAGCACAGTGGCCTCCATAATCCTTAAATGGAAGACGTTTGGGACGACCAGAACCCTTCCTAGAGCTGGCCGTCCGGCCAAACTGAGATATCAGGGGAGAAGAGCCTTGGTGAAAGAGGTAAAGAAGAACCCAAAGATCACTGTGGCTGAGCTCCAGAAATGCAGTCGGGAGATGGGAGAAAGTTGTAGAAAGTCAACCATCACTGCAGCCCTCCACCAGTTGGGGCTTTATGGCAGAGTGGCCCGACGGAAGCCTCTCCTCAGTGCAAGACACATGAAAGCCCGCATGGAGTTTGCTAAAAAACACCTGAAGGACTCCAAGATGGTGAGAAATAAGATTCTCTGGTCTGATGAGACCAAGATAGAACTTTTTGACCTTAATTCTAAATGGTATGTGTGGAGAAAACCAGGCACTGCTCATCACCTGTCCAATACAGTCCCAACAGTGAAGCATGGTGGTGGCAGCATCATGCTGTGGGGGTGTTTTTCAGCTGCAGGGACAGGACGACTGGTTGCAATCGAGGGAAAGATGAATGCGGCCAAGTACAGGGATATCCTGGACGAAAACCTTCTCCAGAGTGCTCGGGACCTCAGACTGGGCCGAACGTTTACCTTCCAACAGGACAATGACCCTAAACACACAGCTAAAATAACGAAGGAGTGGCTTCACAACAACTCCGTGACTGTTCTTGAATGGCCCAGCCAGAGCCCTGACTTAAACCCAATTGAGCATCTCTGGAGAGACCTAAAAATGGCTGTCCACCAACGTTTATCATCCAACCTGACAGAACTGGAGAGGATCTGCAAGGAGGAATGGCAGAGGATCCCCAAATCCAGGTGTGAAAAACTTGTTGCATCTTTCCCAAAAAGACTCATGGCTGTATTAGATCAAAAGGGTGCTTCTACTAAATACTGAGCAAAGGGTCTGAATACTTAGGACCATGTGATATTTCAGTTTTTCTTTTTTTAATAAATCTGCAAAAATGTCAACAATTCTGTGTTTTTCTGTCAATATGGGGTGCTGTGTGTACATTTATGAGGAAAAAAAAATGAACTTAAATGATTTTAGCAAATGGCTGCAATATAACAAAGAGTGAAATATTAAGGGGGTCTGAATACTTTCCGTACCCACTGTATATATTATTTACAGTGTACTAAACAACTGGCTGAGCAACAATGCAAACACTGATGTGAATGTGATGTAGATTACAAAGTTTAAGATTCAGATACTAATTAAAGATTTAGAGATTCTAGTGTGAATTCAGGATCTGAAATGAGGATGATGTACAGTCTCTGACAAAAGTCTTGTCGCTTGTGTACAAATTGACCTCAAGTGCCGCTGAAATATATTTCTAATCAAGATTTTTTTTTTACAAGAAATGGCTCAATTTAATCCCAACAGCTTTTGTAATAATGTTTCAGTGCAAAACGAAACTGTCAAAAAGTATTCTAATATTCAAAGCTCGGTAAAGCCCATTGAGTCAATTTTTGAGCCTTTGAGCCTTGTCATATGAGCTTCACCTGTGACTAATAATGGATCAATTAGGTCTCAGGTGTGTATAAAAAGAACCCCAGTACACTAGACCTTTACATCAACTGCAACTAGACCTCTGCAAACATGCCTAAGATTCACCCTGAGAAGTGTTGAAGCTGAAGACCAGATCCACTGCTGATGTGGCAGACACCTTCAATGTGTCTCAGTGTCAAGTACAGAGGATAAAAAAAAAGATTTGAAGAGACTGGAGACGTTTTTGACAAGCCCAGGTCAGGCAGACCTCGCAAGACAACTGCTCGAGAGGACCGTTTGTTGGCTCGAAAATCCAAGGCCAGCCCATTTTCCACTGCAGCAGAGCTCCACAAGACCTGGTCACCTGAAGTCCCTGTGTCAACCAGAACAGTTTGTCGGATTCTGTTTTGAAATGGCCTCCATGGTCGAATCAGTGCCCAGAAGCCAGCACTAAACAAAAGACAATTGAAAAACCGTGTGGCATTTGACAAGGCCCACAGCCTGCTAAAAGGATGGACGCTGGAAAAGTGGCAGAAGGTGGATTTTTCAGATGAATCTTCTGTTGAATTACACCACAGTCGCCGCAAATATTGCAGGAGACCTACTGGAGCCCGCATGGATCCGAGATTCACCCAGAAAACAGTGAAGTTTGGTGGCGGAAAAATCATGGTCTGGGGTTACATCCAGTATGGGGGTGTGCGAGAGATCTGCAGGGTGGAAGGCAACATCAATAGTCTGAAATACCAAGAAATCTTAGCTACCTTTTATATTCCCAACCATAAAAGAGGCCAAATTCTGCAGCAGGATGGTGCTCCATCACATACTTCCATCTCCACATCAAAGTTCCTCAAGGTGAAGAAGATCAAGATGCTCCAGGATTGGCCAGCCCAGTCACCAGACATGAACATCATTGAGCATGTGTGGAGTAGGATGAAAGAGGAAGCATGGAAGATGAAACCAAAGAATATTGATGAACTCTGGGAGGCATGCAAGACTGCTTTCTTTGCTATTCCTGATGACTTCATCAATAAATTGTATGAATCCTTGCCAAACCGCACGGATGCAGTCCTTTAAGCTCATGGAAGTCATACAAGATATTAAATTTGGATCTCACAGCACCACTACTTAATTTGCTGCCATATTTTTGTATTTGCAGTAAATTTGTTCAATTTCTGTATAGGCGACAAAACCTTTGTCTTGCCAAAATTTGACCTTTCTGTCTTGATTAAATGATAAATCTTTTTTCAGTGAAACTAATTCATTTCAATGCATTAAACATCATTTAGGAGGGTTTTAGCTTTTCATATGAGCTATTTCTAACACCAATTGATTAATTAAAAGTCAGGTTAATAGCAGGTGTTTCTACAAAATAAATAAGCGACAAGACTTTTGTCAGGGACTGTACATACCTTGATTCAAAGATCTTAGTGTGTTTTTGGATTCAGTGTTTTTGCTGTAGTTGACATTACAATTAGTAAAACAAAATGGAAATAGAAAAATCATACTTTAGTGCACGAGCACAGCATTAAGACATTTCCTTTACAAACTGGTTTAGTCCAGAATAACATCAGCGATAGCTGTTCATACCAACATGGAATGACTTCTATTTTTAATAAATGCACACAATATGATTTTAAACATTTAAGCTTAAAACCTCAATGCAATTAGTGCTACTGCTTCTTTTAAAAAGACTAGAAAATCACATTGGCATTAGTGGTAGTGCATTGGCATGGTTCAAGTCATACTGATCTGAACACCATCAATACATAGCATTGAATGAAGAGGTATCATATCGATCACAAGTGCAGTATGGAGTACCGCAAGGCTCAGTACTAGGGCCATTACTTTGTTACCCTTGGGATATATCATCAGGAAACATGGTATTGGCTTTCACTGTTATGCTTATGATACTCAGCTATATATTTCTTTGTGACCCGATGAAACATACCAATTTGAAAAACTAACAGATTGTGTAGCTGAGATAAAAAAAACTGGATGGCAGTACAATTTGTTACTGCTAAATTCTAAAAACAAAAAAACAAAACAAAACAAAAAAACAGAGGTGTTAATTTATTTGGACCCTAAGAGCCCTCTTAGAACATAAAGATTCGATGGTTTGCTCTTTTAGATAACCAATCTTTCCCTCTGTGTACTTGAATGAGCTCTTGTCACATTATAGTTATACGGTACATGCGCTTCTTGTCTCTGGCCATTTGGTAGATCTTCTGGGGTGAGGGGTTGAGCACCCGGTGTACCTAGTAACAGTTGTTTTAAAAGCTTGATCTGTGAGCACTAGCCTGCACATTTCTGGTAATCTCCCTCATTTATCACACCTGAGATTCAACTATCAGCTCATTAGTAGAGACAACAGGACCTAGAAATGAAGTGTGTCGAAGATGTAGAGAGACCACAGTATGTGCAGTGTTAGGGATGCTCACAGGACGGTTTGAAAACCTCAGGCCTAAAATAACCAAAATCACGGATGGCAGATCTTTTCCCTAAGCCGCTTTTAAACTCTGGAACAATCCACCCAACACTGTTCGGGACGCAGACACACTCTGTCAGTTTAAATCTAGATTAAAGACCCATCTCTTTAACCTTGCTTATACATAACACATCAACATATTCCTATAATTCAAATCCGTTAAAGGATTGTTAGGCTGCATTAATTAGGTCAACCGTAACCGGGAAACTGGTCAATGATGAACTGACTTTAACTGAAACTGACTGTTTCTTATTGACTTATATTATCGACACACTTTTTTCCATATTTTAATACTGAAACACAGTTTGAAGTTTGACACTGTTAAATTGTATAAGTGCTATAAATGAGTGACTTGAATTGACAACTTTTTTTTTTGGACTGTATAGTTGATTTTGGATTGTGGGCTGGAGATCAATGGTGACACTGTATCAGCTCGAGCTGTAAAGGATGAATAATTGGATTCAGATGAATCACTGCAAGAATAGCAACAATCATATTTTAGTGAGTTAAGCAGCACAAATTAACTCTAGCATTATCTATCCTTATATTACTTTCAAACAGGGACTCGCACAAAACTGTTTTGTAATTGTTTTCTCACCTGAACTCTTGACAGTATATGTGACTGAGGTCTTGACTTGATTTCTGTGAGTAACTTCACATCTCCACTCTCTGTTGTCATCTTCATTCAGAAGTGTTGTAGTCAGAGTGATGATACAGTGTCCTGGAGCTGATATCTCATATCTGGAGTCTGATATTGTCAGTTTAACATCAGTCTGATTCACCCAGAACAGCTGAATTCCCTCAGAACGGATCCGATCACCACAAGAGACTCCAGTATATGAATATGAATACAACTGACAGTAGAGAGTCACAGAGCTGCCTGCACTGATCTCAGTATGTGAGGATGATGAAGAGACTGAAACACAAAATAACACACAAATCACACACTCTTCAATCATCATGGGAGATTAAATGAACATTTTTTTTTTAACTGACCATATAATCATAAAATTACCATGAAGAACATGCAGATAAACACATGCATCAGCTCCTTGTTTTTGTCCATTCACATATTGTTGGCACCTGTAATATCCATAATCTTCTTTTGTGATGTTCTTGATGTTCAGAGAGCAGTCAGACCCCAGACTCAGTCTCTCATGTCTCTCGATGTCTTTCTTCTTTATCCCTAAACCAATCAGTTCAACTAATGCTGAAAGTCTGTCATAGATCCATGAAGTTGATGTGCAGTCATGAAGAGCATTATTACAGGGCAGACGGACATTTTCACCAGAACTGATGAACACATGAGCATCATCCACTCCACTGGTACCTGAAACACAAGAACATTAAGTTACATATTATTGAATGAAACTTTATTGTATGCAGATATACGTTGAACTCTTTAAAGAGCGTGTAGAAATGCGTTTACCTGTGAGAAGTGAAGAGAGAATGATCAGTCCCAGCAGACGCAAATGACACTTATCAGCCATTTTCTCTTTCTGTCAGTCTTCCTCTTCATTATATGCTCACAACTCTTTCTTTAAATACTATCAGCTCTTCCTGTGTTTGTTCACTTCCTCTGATCTGATTGGCTGAGTGTTTATTTTTGGCAATAACTGCATTTGACTGACACTATATCACTGCATGATGGACAAGTGTCATATTCTGCTGATGAGAAATAATTGCTATTTTCAAATATGCACTTACACAAAAATCTATACAGCAACTGAGCAATTAAAAGAACAAACGTTTTTCTGGAAATGGTTAAAATAATGGTGTTTCCGTAATCTATTTAATCCATTTCAATTACTTTATTAAAGGAATGTAACCGATTACATTTGATTACTTGTTGATTACTTTCCTAAATTTCCAACTGTTAAAAAATTGGTTTCAACTGTTAATCATTTTGAAACATTTGCTTAACATTAAGTTAACCTTACAGTAGTACTCAACAATGATTACTGTCAGACTATCCAAATCCTCACCACTTGAATTAGTATTATTAATTAAATATCAATATTAAAATTAAATAATACATTTTTAAAACAGCCACCACAATAGGTTTTTGAAATAAGTTTTTGAAATCTTTGCACAGTTATGACAGGAAACACTGGCATCTAAAAAATAAAGCGTATACACAGACTAAAATAGAAAATATGAATAAAACATTGGTGTCTCATATTTTACAGCAGTTTGGGAAAGAAATCCATTAAATGTATGTGAGTGGAAAAAAAAAAATCAGATGATAATCAACATTTAATTACAATAACTTTAATCTCAGTAACTTTGCTATGAACCATAAATGGCTTAAAGATGATCTCACTGTTGAGGTTTGGAAACATGTTACTCAGAATTTTTGTGTTTGACCGCAGTAGAGCAGAGATCATCTCTGAACCCAGAATAGACTGATGATGCAGTGGATTCCCACACATTCAGATGCCAGTTCCTCTTTTTCTTCAGCTGTGACCCGCTTACTGTATGAGTTCAACCAAGGCCGTCGGAACCATTGAATGTGGGTGGGACAGGACCCACCCACTTTTAAAGACCAATGATATCGGACTATGGAGTTAGAATTATTGCATAATTCCAAATAAATACATTATGATCCACAAATAAATGTAAAGCGATTGACAAAACAAAGCATATTCACAAAATAAATAGAATGAGATCCACAAATAAATCTTAGAGGGAGGGGAGGTCTTCGGTTCACTTAGTTTTGTCGTGGCCACGACATACAAACTCGTGAGAACGTGAAAATATAACGTGGCCATGAGATATTAATTTGTGGGAACGTCATATGTCGTTGCCACGAGATCGTTTTGTCGAGGTAACGTGATGTCGAGATGCTATGTTGAGGGAACGACATACATTTCTCGTGGCCACGACTTCTTATGATGAGGGAACGGCATTTTTCTCGTGCATAAACAAACCTTCGTGACCATAGCAACCTGGGATTATCAGAGTTGTTTAAAACATTTTTACTAACATTAAACATTTAATTTATTTGTATATTCTTTTCTTCTTCTTCTTCTTCTTATTATTATTATTATTATTATTAATAAGAACGTTATGTAAGATCGAAATGAAGGGAAAATATAAAAATATAATAATAGGCTAATAATAATGATGCTGATGAAGATGATGGTGATAATAATGGCCTAATAATAATATACAAATATTTTGAAAACGATTGAGGGATGGGTAAAAATGTTTTCTTGTATGCCTATGTTATTTAGACTACTTTAGGTAACGTTTATTCATTATAAACTTAATATGAATGCTGTTTACATTGCGTGCAATATAATCATTTATATTATAAAACAATCAAATAAATTATGAAATAATCTATAATAATTAATATAATAATTTATTAATTCAAAATAAAATAATAATGAATCCATCTCTGATAATTCCTACGGTGACCGGGAGGGGACACCCTCGGTTCACTTAAGTTTGTCGTGGCCACGACATGTAAACTCGTGGGAACGTGATATTATGTCGTGGCCACGAGAGATTAATTCGTGGGAACGTCCCCACTAAACATTGGACGTCGGATAGACGTGCAGATCATGTCTATATTGGGTCCGTCGGTCCATGACCAATTATGGACATCTATTCGACATCCAAACTAGGTCCACTATTTGGACGTCCAACCATGACCCAACTTGGACGTCATTTTGACGTTCAACATTTGACCTAATCTGGCTTATTTTTTTGGACGTCATTTGGACGTCTATGGCAGTTGCAGTAAATGTGTTTCAATCAAAAACTCCATTTGATTGTCTCAGCAGCAGGTGATAAGCATACAAAGGTGTAATGTATTTCCAGTTCAAACTGCTGAGCCAAACAAAGGTACAGGAAAATGAATACATGATACAGAAAACATGTCATCCACCCTCTTGAAACATAGGACTACATAGAAGTTGTATAAAAATGACGTGTTAAGTCAAAATTTTATGTTGAAAAGATGTCCACAAACACCACGTTTGGACCCTTGGACCATAAATAGACCTTACATGGAGGTCCCACCGACGTCAACATTAGACGTGCGGTAGACGTCGAAAAAGACGTCGTCTGGCGTTACAAAACAACCCCATCAATGGACGGAAATTGGACGTCCAAAATGACATGGAAAAAGCGTCACACGACGCCACATTGCTAGTGGGTCATATCAACTCGTGGGAGCGTCATATTATGGAGTTTGTCGTAACGATATCCTTATGTCAGGCCACGAGATGTTATGATGAGGGAACGACATCCATTTCTCGTGGCCACGTCTTATTATGTTGAGGAAACGACATGCGCTTCTCGTGGCCACGAGTTTAATGCGTAAACAAACCTGCGTGACCATAGTAACCCGGGATTATCAGAGATAGATTTATTACCATTTTATTTTGAATTAAGGAATCCCTGGTTAATATCCCTGGTTAATCCCGGGTTACTATGGTCACGCAGGTTTGTTTAGGCATTAAACTCGTGGCCACGAGAAGCGCGAGTCGTTACCTCAACATAATAAGACCTGGCCACGAGAAATGGATGTCGTTCCCTCATCATAGCATCTCGTGGCCACGACATAAGGATATCGTTACCTCGACAAAATTATCTCGTGGCCACGACATAATATGACGTTCCCACGAGTTGATATGACGTTCCCACGAATTAATCTCTCGTGGCCACGACATAATATCACGTTCCCACGAGTTTACATGTCGTGGCCACGACAAACTTAAGTGAACCGAGGGTGTCCCCACCCGGTCACCGTAGGAATTATCAGAGATGGATTCATTATTATTTTATTTTGAATTAATAAATTGTTATATTAATTATTATAGATTATTTCATAATTTATTTTATTGTTTTATAATATAAATTATTATATTGCACGCAATGTAAACAGCATTCATATTAAGTTTATAATGAATAAACGTTACCTAAAGTAGTCTAAATAACATAGGCATACAAGAAAACATTTTTACCCATCCCTCAATCGTTTTCAAAATATTTGTATATTATTATTAGGCCATTATTATCACCATCATCTTCATCAACATCATTATTATTAGCCTATTATTATATTTTTATATTTTCCCTTCATTTCGATCTTACATAACGTTCTTATTAATAATAATAATAATAATAATAAGAAGAAGAAGAATATACAAATAAATTAAATGTTTAATGTTAGTAAAAATGTTTTAAACAACTCTGATAATCCCAGGTTGCTATGGTCACGAAGGTTTGTTTATGCACGAGAAAAATGCCGTTCCCTCATCATAAGAAGTCGTGGCCACGAGAAATGTATGTCGTTCCCTCAACATAGCATCTCGACATCACGTTACCTCGACAAAACGATCTCGTGGCCACGACATAATATGACGTTCCCACAAAGTAATATCTCGTTGCCACGTTATATATTCACAAAATAAATAGAATGAGATCCACAAATAAATCTTAGAGTTCCACAAACATGAATTATATTCACAAGTAAAAAAAATAGAATTGCAAATAAAAAACATACTCGCAAATATATTTTTTTTTATTTTACAAACACAACTTTGCCCGGCATTTATATGTGAATCGCGTACTGTGCATTTGTAGATCGCTGCGCGTATTTGTGGATTTTGAAACATTTCAAGCGTCAAGACGCACACTGATCCACAAATGGATGGACTCCACCCACCTTCTACTTAAGCCAATCAGATACCGGCCACGTGGGGCTGACCAATCGTTGCATGTTCTCGCTCCAACCAATCACGTTTTGCCTTACAATCAGTGCGGGACCAGTAATTCAGGACAATTAACCTCTTCAAAATGGATGACCAGGACAGTGGTGCTCATCACAGCATTATTGTAATAATATCTAAAATAAAACAAGTAATGTTATGTGTAATGTAATCAGTGTTTCATGTATCACTGAGTCGATGCGTGTTTTGACCGTGAGTGTGTTCAGCAAACTGGTATTCTACGGTGACCGGGAGGGGAGGTCTTCGGTTCACTTAGTTTTGTCGTGGCCACGACATATAAACTCGTGAGAACGTGATAATGCTTTGTTTTTGTCAATCGCTTTACATTTATTTGTGGATCATAATGTATGTATTTGGAATTATGCAGCAATTCTAACTCCATAGATATTAGACATATTGGGATTTCTGATCAAGTTATAATTAAAACTGTTTTGAGCTTTCCAACTGTGTTTGCTAAATGACTTCTGGGAATAAATATTAATGTTTGCGTTTGACTGAGCAGTGGGTACAGTAATTCACTTTAGATACAGATATATTTGTTTTTAAGGCAAACTTTTGTATTAACTCTTAATTCAGATGGCTTATTAAACTGGTGTATAAAATATATATTAATAATAAATATTACATGTCACGGGTTAGAAAACTACCATGTATTAACAGGGTTGGGAAGGTTACTTTCAAAATGTATTTCACTACAAAATACTGCTTTAATGAGCAAATTGTAAAGCACTTTGTTAGATTACACACGTTTTGTAACTTAACTGAAATACTTCATCGTACTTTGTAATACTAGAAAGGTACATATACAAAATGCTGGCAATCTTAAAATAATAAGAATAAGAATAAGAATAAGAATAAGAATAATTTAAATTACTAAAAGTGTATTTTTCTGAAGAACAGCAGGCAGGTAAATTGCTCAGGACAAAAAAGGGAGTCACAAACTACCATAACAAAACATGAAAAGAGTTGTGGATCATCCAGATAACAACAGACAGTTGATGTACAGGTTATGTACATTTCTGGGCAGTTTTATAAATTCAGTCATTTTGTTTTGTGGAGTATACACATCTGTTGTGTGAAATGGATTATCAGGACAGTCCCAAATAAAAACAGCATGCAATTTGATGATCTTCTTATTTTCTTAAAATGATTACAATTTTAATAATATTCTGCATTCATGGTATTCATCACCATTTCTTCTAGGTGCTGCGAGTCCTTCCTCCCTGCAGAATAATTCAATACAAGCATTTACTGAGTGTAGATTGTTCCAGAACAATGTGAATCATCTCAAAAACTCACCAGCTTTTCTTGCACAGATGATCTGAAGGAGAATCACAGTAGGAGCATAGGCGGAGTTTGACTTTTATGCGTGGGGGGGCACCCACTGGCAGACGAGCCAGCAGCAGATTTGTATTATTATTATTATTTTTTTATAGGCCTATGTTCTATATTCATATATTTATGTAACACCGGTTATGGCACTTGCCCACCGCGGCACCGACCACCACCAACGTTTTGATTTTTTTTATTTATTTATTTTTTTTTATTTTATTGTAATAAAATTTGATTTAGTTCAGTGGAGAACAGACACTACAAATAAAACTGAACGCGGCTGCTCAATGCAGAGTGCCGAACGACAGTCGCATCGCATCGCAGATCAGATTTTATTTTACAGCCTGCAGAGTGACAAGCTGACCGACAAGAAGAGTGAGGTCAGGCGAGACAGACAAGACAATGGTGAAAGTTTTTATTTTGAAAGCCTGTTGACTTTTGCCGTTTATCTATGGTGGTTTTCCAACTTTTTTGAACATTCGTTTCTTATTTATTTGGTTGTACAGTGTTTGCTGATTTTTACTTTGTGTAATTTTTTTCTTATTCGTTTTGCTAATAAACGTTCTACGTTTCTTATAGCTATTTATTTGGTTCCACGGTGTTTACCGATTTTCAGTTTTGTATACTAGGCTATTTAAAATGTATGTAGGCCTAGCCTAAGTTATTTGTTATTTTATATTAAGCATATAGCATGGTGTAAGCTATTTTTATTCGTTTTGTTAATAAAAGTTCCATAACTAATTTATAGGCTAAGTGAGTTTAACGTTGTATTTTGTTGTTGCTTGAATGGGATTCAAGCAATTGACGCCGAATTGCCGCTAATTTAAAAGTGAAAGCAAAATGTGCACTGCGCATTTACAAGCTATTTAAAAGCGAAGGAAAGTGAGTGAAGTCTCGCCCGGGGAGCAATTCAGTGTAGAACCGCCACTGTTCCTACTTTCCTCATAACTGAGAAACTTGTTTTTGATATAGCCAAACAGTTAACTTGCAAAAGCGGGAAAATAACGAAAAGAGAGTCCTCTCTATCAAGCCAAGTTGAGAATCATGAGTCGCGACTCGCAAGGATATGTGGCTTAAATTGAAATTAATTTAACCAAAATGTACTTATTCTACCCACTAAAATAATACGATAATATAAATAAAATGAAAAAAAATACGAATTATTTGATTTTTCATAGCTCAGACAAAATCATGATTGGCTCCCCCCCGGCCGGTGGTGCTGCTCTTCTCTCTAGTAATATGGCATATAGTCTTAGAGTTTGCACTTGACTAACTGGGGCCCAGGTCAGGAAGCAGACAGACTGGCTAATCCGACCGTCTGCTAGCCGCCTCACGTCACCGAAATCAGTTAATTCTCAGCACATAGAGACCCTTACACCTAGATATCATGCTATAGAGACTGTGGCTGTTCCCCGAGCTAGACAATACAAAAGACGTCCAAACCAATTTAAGAGTAACAATCTAATCAACGTTCAACAAATTAAAAATTTACATAATACAGAGAAACAAATGATAAAACTTGGCCTTTTGAATATCAGGTCCCTCTCCACAAAAGCGCTTTTTGTAAATGATATGATCATTGATCATAACCTAGATGTGCTATGTTTGACAGAAACCTGGCTAAAATCAGATTATTACATTATCTTAAACGAGTCTACCCCTCATGATTACTGTTATAAACATGAGCCACGTCTAAAAGGTAAAGGGGGAGGTGTTTCTACAATTTATAGCAATATTTTTTGTGTTTCACAGAGAGCGGATTTCAAGTATAACTCGTTTGAAGTAATGGTGCTTCATATAACATTATCCAGAGAAACAAGTGTTAATGATAAATCCCCCATGATGTTTGTACTTGCTACTGTATACAGGCCACCAGGGCACCATACAGATTTTCTTAAAGAATTTGCTGATTTTATATCTGAGCTGGTGTTGGCTACAGATAAGGTCTTAATAGTAGGTGACTTTAACATCCATGTTGATATTGAAAATGATGCACTGGCAGCTGCATTTACAGATATTTTAAATTCTATTGGAGTTAGACAACACGTGTCAGGTCCCACTCATTGTCGAAATCATACTCTAGACTTAATACTGTCACATGGAATTGATGTCAATGCCGTTGAGATTCTGCAGCAAAGTGATGATATCTCTGATCATTATCTAGTCTCGTGTGTTCTCCAGATGACTAAAACTGTAAATTCAACTCCTTATTACAAGTATGGTAGAACCATCACTTCTACTACAAAAGATTGCTTTCTAAGTAATCTTCCTGATTTATCTGAATTCCTCAGCATGTCCAATAGCTCAGAAAAACTTGATGATGTAACAGAAACTATTGACTCTCTCTTTTCCAGGACTCTAGATACGGTCGCTCCTCTGCGCCTAAGGAAGATTAAGGAAAATAGTCCGACCCCGTGGTATAACAAGCACACTCGCGCCCTAAAGAGAGCAGCCCGGAAAATGGAGCGCAGCTGGAGGAAAACAAAATTAGAGGTTTTTCGTACTGCTTGGCGGGAATGTACCCTATCGTATAGAAAAGCATTAAAATCGGCAAGATCTGATTACTTTTCAACTCTTTTAGAAGAAAACAAACATAACCCTAGGTATTTATTCAATACAGTGGCTAAGTTAACAAAAAATAAAGAACCAACAGGCACTGACTATGCCCATCAGCATAGCAGTAATGACTTCATGAACTACTTTACTTCTAAGATCGATACAATTAGAGACAAAATTGTCACTATGCAGCCATCAATTACAGTGTCGCATCAGATAGTGCGCTATAGATCTCCTGGGGAACAATTCAACTCATTCTCTACTATAGGTCAGGAAGAATTGTATAAACTTGTTAAATCATCTAAATCAACAACTTGTATGCTAGACCCTATTCCATCTAGGCTACTAAAAGACTTGCTTCCAGATCTCATAGATCCTCTGCTAAATATTATTAATTCATCACTGTCATTAGGATATGTTCCCAAAACCTTCAAACTGGCTGCTATTAAGCCTCTAATTAAAAAACCACAGCTTGACCCCAACGAATTAACTAATTACAGACCTATCTCGAATCTCCCATTTCTATCAAAGATATTAGAAAACGTTGTATCCTCACAATTATCTTCCTTCCTACAGAAATATGATATCTGTGAGGATTTTCAGTCAGGTTTTAGACCGTACCATAGTACTGAGACTGCTCTTATTAGAGTTACAAATGATCTACTCTTGTCATCCGATCGTGGTTGTTAGTGCTATTGGATCTTAGTGCTGCGTTTGATACTGTTGATCACAACATTCTCTTTAATAGACTTGAGAATTATGTTGGCATTAGTGGTAGTGCATTGGCATGGTTCAAATCGTATCTATCTGACCGCCATCAATTCGTGGCAGTAAATGAAGAGGTATCATATCGATCACAAGTGCAGTATGGAGTACCGCAAGGCTCAGTACTAGGGCCATTACTCTTTACGCTTTACATGTTACCCTTGGGTGATATCGTCAGGAAATATGGTGTTAACTTTCACTGCTACGCTGATGATACCCAGCTCTATATTTCTTCGCGGCCAGGCGAAACGTACCAATTTGAAAAACTAATGGATTGTGTAGTTGAGTTAAAAAATTGGATGACAAGTCATTTCTTACTGCTAAATTCTGAAAAAACAGAGGTGTTAATTATTGGGCCTAAAACCTCAGCGTGTAATAACCTACAACACTGTCTAATACTTGATGGCTGTTCTGTCAATTCTTCGTCATCAGTTAGGAACCTAGGTGTGCTATTTGATGGTAATCTTTCCTTTGAAAACCACATCTCTAGCATTTGCAAAACTGCATTTTTCCATCTCAAAAATATATCTAAACTACGACCTATGCTCTCAATGTCAAATGCTGAAACATTAATTCATGCATTTATGACCTCACGGTTAGATTACTGTAATGCTTTATTGGGTGGTTGTTCTGCTCGCTTAATAAACAAACTCCAGCTGGTCCAAAATGCAGCAGCGAGAGTTCTTACTAGAACCAAAAAGTATGATCATATTAGCCCGGTTCTGTCTACACTGCACTGGCTCCCTATTAAACATCGTATAGATTTTAAAATCTTGCTAATTACTTACAAAGCCCTGAATGGTTTAGCTCCTCAGTACCTGAGCGAGCTCTTATCACATTATAGTCCCTCACGTCTGCTGCGTTCTCAAAACTCTGGCAACTTGATAATACCGAGAATATCAAAATCAACCGCGGGCGGGAGATCATTTTCTTATCTAGCGCCCAAACTCTGGAACAATCTACCCTACAATGTTCGGGACGCAGACACACTCTGTCAGTTTAAATCTAGTTTAAAGACCCATCTCTTTAACCTTGCTTACACATAACAAATCAACATATTCCTATAATTCAAATCCGTTAAAGGATTGTTAGGCTGCACTAATTAGGTCAACCGGAACCGGGAACACTTCCCATAACACCCGATGTACTCAGTGCATCGTCAGAAGAATGGCATCTACGCTAATATTAGTCTGTTTCTCTCTTATTCCGAGGTCACATTAACCACCAGATCCAGTCCGTATCCAGATCAGATGGTCACTGCAGTCCTCCGGATCCAGTCCGAACCCAGCCCAGATGGTGGATCAGCACCTAGAGATGACCTCTACAGCCCTGAATGTCAGCGGAGTCCACATCAACTAGATGAGCCCCAGAGACGGATCCACAGTGAAGACCACATCACCTAGACCGCTGTCGGCACAAGACCACGGGAACTTTTGGCCAGAGGAGAACTGGCCCCCCGACTGAGCCTGGTTTCTCCCAAGGTTTTTTTCTCCATTTGTCACCGATGGAGTTTTGGTTCCTTGCCGCTGTCGCCTCTGGCTTGCTTAGTTGGGGACAATTTCTCTTAACACAATATTGCATTTTATTTTATTATTTTTGATTAACTACCTTTACCTAAAATGTGAGGGTTTACTGTTGCCTTTGGCATTGTTGATGTACTGTTTCCTATTTAATACTGTACAGCCGCCTTGTCACAATTCTGTATTGTTAAAGGCGGTATATAAATAAAGGTGACTTGACTTGACTTGACATACTGTAATACACATACTATTTATTTTTATTTTTTTTTTTTACTTTTTTATGTCCTCCATGATGCATTAACACACAAGCACACACACACACACACAAGCACACACACACACACACACACACACACATTATGTTGGGTTTACATGTTTTATGGGGACATTCCATAGGCGTAATGGTTTTTATACTGTACAAACCCGTATTTTCTATCACCCTACACCTACCCTACACCTAAACCTAGCCCTCACAGGAGACTGTGCACACTTTTACTTTCTCAAAAAAAACTCATTCTGCATGATTTATAAGCCTGTTTCCTCATGGGGACCTCACAAATGTCCCCACAAGGTCAAAATTTACTGGTATTACTATCCTTGTGGGGACATTTGGTCCCCATAACGTGATGAATACCAGGTGCACACGCACACACACACACACGCACACACACACAATGATGTAAATGACTCTTCCTCTTTCTTCCTTAAGTGAGCTGCTAACAATAGCATAAGTTCAGTCTGTTTATAAACTGAACAGTTTTTATTCAATCAACTGAACAATGTACAGTTTGTAACATTCATTTAAATTCACTTTGATTATGAATTTCTATGAATTAAATAAATGCACAGTATGTGAGCATGTGAAAGAAAGCAGAACGCAAATTAGTTGCAACACACAAGTTTCCTCAAAGGTTAGCATGACGAAACTTAGGGCCAGATTTAGTTTAGAGCATTGTCAGTAGATCAACCACAGAAATTTCCACTCCCATCAATGCTTTTATTGGATTATAGCGCGTTTATGCTAATTTGCCCTGTCGAGTAAACATTTCTGTTAAGGTATGTTTACACGACAGCAATGTACTAAAAAGGAAAAAGTTCTTCCTGTGCGTTTTTCAAGTACAGATGACGACACAGTCAAAATAATCTTCCTTCACACTGATCTGTGGAAACGATTAAAAACCAGGCCAGTAGTTGGCAATGTTACTTTGTAAAGAAAAGTGTTTATTATGTTTTTGTTTTTTTTTATGCCATTTGGTTTACAAGGAAAGAGAATGTGTAAACCTCATAAACCATGTTTCCGTTGTAGTACCCATGCCATTATACACATTTCTGCTTTCTTAAACCATATATACCAGTACACACACACAAACTTTTTTACAGAGATTAATTTTGTCTTCATTGAGGCCTATGACTAATCAGTTGATCAGAAAGAACAGTTAATTTCCTCATACAATTGCATGATTGTTATATACTATGCTATATATCCATTTGATAGTAAATTTATAGTAGTAAGTCATTAAGTCATAACCTGATTTCACTAAGTACACTGAAGAAGCCACACTCCTTGTGGAGTGAGCTTGAACTCCAAATACTCAGGTCTCATGCTTAGAAGCATATGCCACGACTACTTCCACAATCTGATGAGATAGCTGCTGTTCCAAAACTGGCAGCCCTTTATTACAGCCTCTGACTCGGACAAACAACTGCTCAGACAGTTTAAAGCAGGGGTCACCACACTCAGTCCAGTGGAGAACTGGCCCCTCAAGGTTTTTTTCTCCATTTCTGTCTGGGTTTCTTGCTACTGTTGCCTCTTGGCTTGCTTAGTTGCCTAAATGTGTTTATGTTATGCACGATTCATGTAGGGCCAGTGTCCTACAGAGTTTAGCTCCAACCTTAATCAAACACACCTGAACCAGCTAATCAAGGTCTTAATAGGTATTCTTGAAACTTCCAGGCAAGTGTGTTGAGGCTAGTTGGAGCTAAACTCTGCAAGACACCGGCCCCCCAGAATCAAGTTTGGTTACCCCTGGTCTAAAGTGACTGGACCTGTGCAGAAAAGTGTAGATTGAGCATAGTCCTGAAGAGCGAATGCTTACAGTGTGCTCTAAACCTGTGCTCTATATGAAGTAGAAGGGACATCTGCAGTCACTTGGATCCAGTCCATATTCAGACCAGATAGTTGATCAGCACCTCGAGACAACCTCACCACAGACCTAAATGTCAGTGGAGACCATGAGCAATAGATGAACCCTAGAGACAGACCCTCTGCAGAGACTTTGTCAATTAGACAGTGATCAGCTCAGATCTTCAGCAAAGTCCACGAGAACCAAATGAGTCCTCTGCACAGACCCTGTGGTCAGCTTCAGCTCCCCTTGCAACAAACACTAGCATAATGTATCCTGATCATCAAGGAGAAAGAACTGGATAAATATTCTGAATAATATTAATCTGACTTGTGATGCAGCCTGGAATTAAACCACATTGTGCTGGTTCATCTGGCCAGTGGAGAACTGGCCTCTCAAGGTTTTTTTCTCCATTTCTGTCTGGGTTTCTTGCCACTGTTGCCTCTTGGATTGCTTAGTTGCCTAAATGTGTTTGTTATGCACGATTCATTTCACCAGACTGCTTTGTAAACAATCGGCAATAAAAAGCGTGTTTTGCTAAAAAAGTTGGTCCTGAAGGATGGATTGGTACCAACTGTTAGTGATCCAGCTTCACCTACACCTTCAGTCCCTTTAAGGCAAGTCATTTCACTCGGCGGTCATCTTTGAAACACCTCTCGGGCAGGCAAGTGCAGCTCCTATCTCTTTGACACACTGACTTTACTAATCAACGATTGGCTCTTTCATTAAGAAGGCAGGGCTTCGCAGCCATAATAAGAGTTGCATCTTTCCCTATTCAAACTATATGAGTGACAAGTCTTGGGTATTCTATAATCTTTGGTATACATTTTTTTTCCTGAATCTTTGCAAATTGCCTTTACTAATAATGTGCTAGTTAGCAAGTTCCACAACAAAGTTAACAGTTAAAGTTAACAGCCTCACACCATGTCCACCCCGGATGCAAGTGGCATGAAACACCAAATTACTGTAGAACTTATTTTAATCAGTGCTGCTGTGTACACCAGACAGAGCGCGACACAACAGTAAACTCCCCGACAGTAAACTGCTCCCTTGTTCTGTTTATGACGTACTGATACAAAGTTCAAATAATTTGCAACGGTCATTTTTTCATGCCACTACACCACATTAAGGTTGCCTTTGTAGAGGCTTTATAAAGGTGTTCGTTCTTGACTAATAAGTAATTTACAAATATTGACTTATTGACCCCAAGAATTGAAGAGAGGTGTGGGGTGAGCAGTAGCTTATTATCATTTAAAGGGAAAAGCACCGAAACAGGTCACTGTCAACAAAGCTGTTTTTGACAAGTTAAAAGGGTGTTGTTTTACACTACCATTGAGACATTTTAACCAATGCATGTTATGGACTTTTCATGTAAAATCATGATCATACCAACTTGTGGAAAATGGGCATCTGACGTCCCCTTTAATACATTATTATTCAAGTATGTACCCTTACTAAACTAGTTACACCACATAAGATAAAACTATCTAGCATGATCTATAATAATATTATCTTCCAACACTGATGAATGAGCAGACACACTAGTTCATACAAGCACTGATGTGAGAAAAACAGTGATGATGTACCTTTAGTTACATGTGTGTTTGTAGTTGAGGGATCTTGAGAGTTCATGATGTGGACTGGAATCACTGCTGTCGTTGTTGCATTTTGAGCTGTAAAGGATGAATGTTAGTTCAGATACATCATACTGTAGAATATCATATTTTAATTAATTAACACACAAGGTAACTCTAGCATTATCTATCATTACATTAGTACATCTAACAAAGACTCTTCCTCGTCTGATTGATCACCTGGTTTCTTGACAGTATATGTGACTGAGGTCTTGACTTGATTTCTCAGAGTAAGCTGACATCTCCACTCTCTGTTGTCATCTTCATTCAGGAGTGTTGTAGTCAGAGTGATGATATAGTGTCCTGATGAGAATAATATCTGATATGTGGTGTCTGATATTGTCAGTTTAACACCAGCCTGATTCACCCAGAACAGCTGAATTCATCAGAATTAATCAAATCCTCAAAAGAGACTTCATCAAATAAATACAACTGACAGGAGAGAGTGATCTCAGTCTGTGAGGATGAGGATGCTGATGCTAATGATGATGATGCTAGAGAGACTGAAACACAAAATAATTCACATCACATCATAGCACATATTCATAATTTACATTAATTACCATAAAGTACCATGAAGAACATGCAGATCAACACGTGCATCAGTTCCTAGTTGTTGTCTATTTACATATTGTTGGCAGCTGTAAGATCCATAATCTTCTTCTGTGATGTTCTTGATGTTCAGAGAGCAGTCAGACCCCAGACTCAGTCTCTCATGTCTCTTCATGTCTTTATTCTTCATCCCTAAAATAATCAGTTCATCAGTCCCTGAATGTCAGAATCTGTTATAGATCCATGTAGTTGATGTGCAGTCATGAAGGTCATTATTACAGGGCAGACGGACATTTTCACCAGAACTGATGAACACATGATCATCATCCACTCCACTGGTACCTGAAACACAAGGACTTTAAAATACATATTATTGAATGAAACTTTATTGTACACAACTATAAACTGAACTGTTTCACAGGAGTTTAAAGAGCATGCAGAAATGTGTTTACATGTGAGAAGTGAAGAGAGAATGATCAGTCCCAGCAGACACAAATGACACTTATCAGCCATTTTCTCTTTTATTATATGCTCACAACTCTTTCTTTAAATCAGCTCTTTCTGTGGTTGTTCAGTTCTTTTAATCAGGCCAACTGAGTGGTTAAATCCTGCTAGATTTGCTATATAGTGACACCATGCCAGTGCTTAATGCTTTATATTTCTTTTGTAAATATCCACTCAAATTTAAGTAGTTCCCTTTATAGATTCACTTCCACACTATGTCACTGAAGCTGCGGGAAAGCTCACCTCAGACTTACTTCTTATTCTGTCTTGGTTATGTATGTAACCTTGGAAACCCTAAAAAAGAAACGGCCCCTGCTCAGAATAAGGAACAAGATGCTGCATTGATGGCTATTCTCCCCCTTTGCGACAGTGCTTCTTTTGTAATGGGGAACCTGAGGTGAGATGGCACACGCACGTCCCTAATGAGGCATTCATGACATATTTCTCAGAGGCATGTCATATTAGACTATGTCTTTCACTGATGCTTAAATGTAATTTGCAGTACACTTATACTGCAATAGGAACAGTCCCTCAAGAGCAGCCATGATCAAGAATTGTGTTGCTTTCACCTGTTTTAGCAAAGTCATGTGAACAAGCATCAGCCTGGATTCCAGATAGATAAACTACTCCTAAACTTTATGTTGCACCTCAAATGACAATAAAAACTTATATTTACCATTGATATTAATAATGACAATATTGATAATTGATAATTATTGATAATTATGACAATACACAAAGCGACGTTTGGTTTTAGACTGTTCTTGACTGTAGATTTTGGTTTTGTCATGACAATGTGCAATGCCAGAATCAACGCATAATGCTGATATGATGCTTATTTAAAAAAAAAAATAAAATCTGCTGCAGCCTTTATCAATGGCTGTGCCCACAACATGAAATAGTTGTGATTTATTTGTGCAAAATTCAGCACAGATACATCTAAAAATATAAAAAAAATAATTTATTGAATATTGTGAAACCAAGGAAGATGGCTTTATGATATGCCAACGTATATTTCGTGACTTCAAGGGGAGAGCGCAAGCCATACTGTATGCGCAACACTTCAGAGTCTGACCACATTATGTTATTACAAAACTGCAAGAAAACAATACAAACATTTCACACTAAAGAGCATTTAGTTAGCCAAAGCTTAAAATATTAATTATGACTAAAAAGAGTTTTGAATGATTAAATTAAAGGTTCAGTGGAAAACATATATTCGACAATAATGCTCACATATTTTATGCACTTACTTTACAAAGCAATCCTCAATAATTACATCAAATTAATGTTGTTCAGATAAACTAATATTTTCAGCCCATAGGACCATTATTCCAAAACAATATTGATCATCATAAATGAGCCATATCCTCTGTTATTGAGTGTGTTTATTGAATAGCAAACAGGGGGTAACATTAAATCATAAAACATATACTGCAAGAATAAACAAAATAATATTAAAAATAAATGTAAATCTGTCACACTGTCGCCGTTTGCAGGGAATAAGGAGTAGGTACGAGGAGATCAGGAACATACATTTATTTAAATAATCCACACTTGGAACAGGAACAACAGGAACAACAGGAACAACAGGAACAACAGGAACAACAGGAACAACAGGAACAACAGGGAATCCACACGCATACACAACGAGAAAGACTTTAAGAACCAACAAAGACACGGGGAACAGAACCAAACTTATATACACAGACTAATTAGAGGGAGACAGGTGTGAACGATTACACAATGATGTAATAATTGAAGACGGAACAGGAAAGACCAAATAAGGGCATACATGGGGAAAACCAAAGAAAACAGTCCACAGGGGTGTGACAGAATCACTCCGATTATTCCTCTGGGAGTAATTTGAGCAACTATTAATTTAATCTCATGACGGGCAACAGTGGCAGCGCTGACAATCGCGTCGATCAGATAAAGTTTCACATTAAAATGAAGGATGACATACATAGTATGGGTGCCAGTAAAAAATAAACAGTTTTGCATATTGCTGTTTATTGCGAAGTACAACTAAATTAGTTTATATGATAAAGGTCCATTATTCAAAAATAAAGGTTAGCAACTAACTTCTCTACGTTTACAATTTTAGACTGTAAAATAGACTGAAATAAGTATTCAGCAAATATTTGAAGACCAAACAAATAAAGGTTTACGAATTGTCAATTTATATTGTTTGTGTACTTCTCAAGGAAACATGGTGAAGCATGATGATGGGGAAGATCACTGTATTTAACATTACATTTAAAGCATTCGGTAAAGTGCATGGAGCAAATATCCTTGAAAGCTGCATGCAAATATCAATAATATGATTGAGATTAAGATAAATCTTGCTGTAATCTGGCCTGTTATTTGTATTGAGTATTTTATTATAATATCATATTCATATTTCCTCTCGGTGCTGCGAGTTCTTCCTCTCTGCAAAAATAATTCAACACAAAACCATTTACTGAGCTCTCATGATTAAAGAGTTTGTCACAGATCAATGTGAATCATCTCAAAAACTCACCAGCTCTTCTTGCACAGATGATCTGAAGAAGAATCACAGTAGGAGCAGCAAACACTGCAAACTCAACAATAATCACAATCACTGCAGGAAAGATGACAGACACAGTCAAGGGAAAAAAAACCAGACTCAATCTGTGAAAATAGAAATGAAATCAAAGGTATAAAACAACAAACAAAGCAAAGACAGGTCATACCTCTGAATAATGATCCAGCAGTCCAACTGACTTCAGTTGCTCCTGGATCTGTGATCATGTCTGTTAGTTCAGTTCAAACATAATGAACATATAAACAAAAAATCTTAATATTTCAGCTTCACATCACATAAATTATAAATATGTACTGGACCTGTGTAAACTATATTAATATATGAAAATGCCTCAGTTATGTCACCTTGGCTCCCTGAATAGAGAACAAGATACTGCGCTGCACTGCACTACAGGAAACCACCCCTTAGGTGATGACTCTCTGAAGCCATGATACCATCACACCAATTCATTGGCCAGTGGTGTTTTGCACTGCCTCTGAGGAATAATTCATATATTCCTCATTAGAGTGCGCTTGCGCCATCTCAACTCAAGGAAGCACTTTAAGTAGGAGAATAGCCAGCAATGCAGCGACTTGTTCCTTATTTAGAGAATTGATTGCATGCTGTCTGAGAGAGGGGCTTTCAGTGGACCTTTAAACATTAAAACACACTAGTTCACTAGAAGAAAACAGTATCTGAGAGCCACTGCAAAACACTGATGTGAGAAAGACAGTGATGATGTACTTTTAGTTATGTGTGTGTTTGTAGTTGAGGGATCCTGAGAGTTTGTGATGTGGACTGGAATCACTGCTGTTGTTGTTTTATCTTGAGCTGTAAAGATGAATATTGGTTCAGATGAATCATTCTGTAGAATATGACAATCATATTTTATTTAGTTAACACACAGGACAACTCTATATGAAGACATCTAACAGAGACACTTTAGTAACTGATTGATGAGACTCTTTTCTTACCTGAAATCTTGACAGTATATGTGACTGAGATCTTGACTTGATTTCTGTGAGTAACTTCACATCTCCACTCTCTGTTGTCGTCTTCATTCAGAAGTGTTGTAGTCACAGTGATGATACAGTGTCCTGGAGCTGACATATGATATCTGGAGTCTGATACGATTAGTTTAACACCAGCCCGATTCAACAAGAACAGCTCAATTCCTTCAGAATGAATCCAATCATGACAAGAGACTCCAGCATGTGAATATGAAAACAACTGACAGGAGAGAGTCACAGAGCTGCCTGCACTGATCTCAGTCTGTGAGGATGATGAAGAGACTGAAACACAAAATAACACACAAATCACACACTTTACAATCATCATGAGAGTTTAAATGAAGAATTTGCACTTTTTAAATTGACCACATAATCATAAAATTACCATGAAGAACATGCAGAGAAACACGTGCATCAGCTCCTTGTTGTTGTCCATTCACATACTGTCGGCAGCTGTAAGATCCATAATCTTCTTTTTTGACGTTCTTGATGTTCAGAGAGCAGTCAGACCCCAGACTCAGTCTCTCATGTCTCTCGATGTCTTTCTTCTTTATCCCTGAATTAATCAGTTCAACTGCTGCTAAATGTGTGTTATAGTTCCATGTAGTTGATTTGCAGTCATGAAGAGCATTATTACAGGGCAGACGGACATTTTCACCAGAACTGATGAACACATGAGTCTCATCCACTTCACTGGTAGCTGAAACACAAGGACTTTAAGTTACATATTATTGAATGAAACTTTATTGTATACAGATAGACTGATAGAGCATACAGAAATGAAAAGTGTTTACCTGTGAGAAGTGAAGAGAGAATGATCAGTCCTAGCAAACACAAATTACACTTATCAGCCATTTTCTCTTTCTGTCAGTCTTCCTCCTCATTATCTGCTCACAACTCTTTCTATAAATACTATCAGCTCTTCCTGTGTTTGTTCACTTCCTCTGATCTGACCAACTGAGTTTTTAAATTCTGTTAGTGTTGATATATTGTGACACTGTATTAGTCATAATGGAGTACTGCTGCTTCATATTTCTCGTAAACATCCTCTCAAATTCAAAAATATTGTATTACTAATACGTAACAAACAGATATGTAAGAACATATACTGTACACATTAAATAAGCAATTACGAGTCTGTTCATTGTAGAAATAAGCAACTATGTTCATGTGAATACGCAACGTGATCTAATGATAATTCGTATGTATTTTATGTAAAATGTGGTTCTGTCACACCCCTGGACTTTTTAGTTGGTTTCTCCCATCATTTCCCCCTGCAGCTCTGTGTGTTTTGGTTTCTCCCTCATTGTCTGCACCTGTGTGTGTTAATCAGTCTGTAGATTTAATGTGTGTGTTTACCCTCCTGCCTTGTCAGACGTTAACGTTACCTCCCTGTGTTTCCTGTGTTCCTTGTGGATTATTAAAGACTGTTCGTTTCACTACGTCGTTGTTCGTCTGTTCCTGCCTGAAGCGTGACTGGTTCCACAAAACGTACATTTACTTAAGTTTTTACAGGCAGTAAAACGTGCAATACTGACGTATTTTCAGCATCTAAACGTACAAAACTGACGTATTGAGGACACCTAAAAACCAATCCATATGAATATTGAAATCGCTGCATATATTTCATATTGTTGTTTTTAGTTGTCATACTAATGGCCTTATGTTTTCAGTTGCACTTTTAAATAGTTGAATAGTTTATTTAATATGAAATTATAACATTTCATTCTGTTCTGTGTGATTTCTGCAGCCAGTTTGTTTCCAAGGATAGGTATACATAATGTTAAACAAGACTACACTTTAAACCCTTAAAATAAATAACATTTCTGCAATCGTTTAACCATCCATGTAATATTTACTTAGTTTGCTGTGGTGGGACACAAAAGACGTTTTCTCCAACATGCTAAAAATAGAACCATAAAATACACTGAACATGCATCATAATGATACAAAATGAAACAATTTTATTTGTGCGCTATAATCCAGATCTTTAGAATCCATACGACTGCGAGGAACAGACCCAAAATCAAGACTTTATCCGGCGATCTTCATCTCCATCCGAGCAATGAGTCCAGTAGCAACAGCAAATAAACCCGTGCTGAAGTGCATTTTACAAATTCAAATACTGCCGCATCAAGAAACGACAGGTTTTACGGCAGGAAAATCGAACGCTCATTGGCTCTCGCCTGCATTCGTCACATATTACGACATGCCGTGTTTCTGGTGGGAAGTGTTTGAAAGATGTGCGGGCGCCTTCTTCACGGAGTGGATCAGGATAACAATTTGGATCATATTTTCACCGATTAACTATTTAAATTTTGCTCTGTGTAGCATTCTTGGGTATAGGAGAAAGAAAGATCACGTAGACAGGAAGAGTTGTTATCAAAGGTGCAGTTTACTTTTTTTATGCCGTTCACATGCTCCGTGGCAATTACACAGGCTTAGTTACCTCGTCACTCTCAATGTGCTTACGTGCTTACGTCACAGTCAGGATGCTGAACAGAAAACCTGGAACAGGACTACATGCAAACACTACATCCCTCTCTTATTCGAGAACGAGAATGTACTTGCAACACAGAATCTTAAATTGCAGATTACATTCTATATAATCAAATTACAAATTAGGAAGGTCCTTATATTGCCTCAAGCTACCACTGTCAAAACATAAGAACAGGAATGTTCAACGAAGCAAATCAATACTTATGAACTACAAGTAGTAGCATGTTGAAAAACAACATTTCACATTTCATCAATCAAATATCTTGGGGCCCTATGATTTGGTCTAAAGGAATATCAAGGGGTATTTAAAAAATCCAGAGTGTCTCGGATTGGTGGTGGTGTGCCGTGGGCCTTGCGGTACATTGTTCTGGAGCACATCTGAATCTGGTGTTTGTGCTCTGATGTCATCTTCATCGTCAACTATACAGACACTGCTTCCATGGTTTGCCTTCTGCGTTCGTGGTCATGATTGTCTTTTTGAGTGTTCGCATGAATCGTTCAACTTCTCCGTTCGCTGTGGGCCAATATGGAGTTACTTTTCTGTGTTTGAAGCCAAGATACGCACTGAAATCCGCAAAGCAGTAACTATTGAACGGTGGGCCATTGTCGGTTTTGACTATTGCGGGTATGCCAAAGGTTGAGAATATCTTATCCAGTTTGGGAATCATAGCACTGGCTGCTGTAGACTTGATTTTCTCCACTTCTGGATACCTGGAATAATCATCAACTACTACCAGCAAGTAGTCACCAGACGGAAAGGGACCAGTAAAATCCACTGATACTTCCACCCATGGCTCTGCGGGAAGATCGGACATCTTAAGGGGTTCTGTATGATGTTAGACTGTGGCTGCTTGACATGGAATACATCCTTGCACAGCTTTCTCCACTTCTGCATCTATACCAGGGAACCATACCTTTTCTCTTATCAACTGTTTAGTCTTCACGATGCCCATGTGTCCCACATGTGCAAGTTGGATGGCCTTTTGATACAGAGAGGCAGGTAAAATGAGTCTGTTTCCCCTGAGGACAATGACTAGCGATGCATTGACTGTGAGCTCATGTCTCAGCTTATGGAACGCTGTTAGCTTTGCGTGTTCTACATCTGACATGGTCTGTTTCAAGTGTGTCCAGCCTTTTCCTTTCAGCTCTTTTATCACTATCTGCAGGACGGAGTCTTTTCCAGTTTCACGTCGTACTTCATCCAAAGTCATTGCTTTTGGAACTGTGTTGTCAATTATGAAGTTGACGTAACTTTCTGCATTTTCTGAACAGTCTGTGTGGTGTCCGTCAACAGGATGCCTCAACATGTAATCAGCAGGATTGCCTTTCCCTGCTTTGTACTGGACTGTAAATGTGTACTGTTGCAATCTCAGCCTCCAGCGTTCAAGCCTGGCTGGTGGAGATGTTGAGATGTCAATGGATTGTTGAAAATGAGCAATAGTGGTTTGTGGTCCGTAATGACTGTGAAGTGTGGGCCATACAGGTATAAGTGGAAGTGTTCACATGCCCAGACTATTGCTAGAGCTTCCCTTTCTGTTTGTGAATACTGTTGTGTTACAGATGTGAGTGCTCTACTGGCATACGCAATTACTTTGTCACCAGACATGTCTGTGCCTGGCTGGCTCAGTATCGCACCAAGACCAACTGGGCTTGCATCAACAAGAAGTGTTGATGTCTTCCTTGGATCAAAGTATGACATTGTAGCATTTCATTGTAGATTTCAGCTTGTCCAGTGCTTCTTGTTGTTTGGGTCCCCAGTTCCAAATGTGATCTTTCCGGACTAGTTCACGCAGCGGCTGTGTGGTTGTTGCAAAGTCCGGAATGAAACGTGAACAGTATGTTGTCATTCCAAGCAGACTGTGTACTTCGGACACATTCTGTGGGGCTGAAAGGTTCTTGATGTTAAAGATGTTATCTTTTTTGGATCTGCAGAAATGCCTTTGTCTGAAAACACATATCCAAAGAAATCTAGTTTCTTCTTGCTGTACTCACACTTATCTTCGTTGAGGGTGAGGTTTTTCTCTCTGAGTCTTTTGCATACAGCTTGCAGACTGGAATTGTGTACTTCTCGTGTTTTCCCACAGACTATGATATCATCACTCATGTTCCTGACATTTGGGATCCAATGAAGGACTTGCTGAATTGTATTTTGGAAAACCTCTGCAGCTGAGCTAATTCCAAAATTCAAACGAGTGTACCTCCAGAGCCCTGGGTAAGTTGTAAATGTCATTATGTACCTGGACCGCATCACAGCACAGAGACGGCAATGTTTGCCCCCTCACATATACTAATGTGCCACAAACAGGACGTTAATATCACCAACCATTCCCATTTTATTAAGGTGTATCCATATAAATGGCCCACCCTGTATAATCATTTTCTGTTTTTAAATGTCTTAAACTTATTTTAAATCAATTTTTAAATCATTTTTAAATCATTATATAAATCAGTTCTTACATTCTACATTTTTTGTTTTGTTGTTATGATCATTGTTTTTATGATTGTTCTACTTCCTTTTTTGTGATTGTTTTTATTATTGTTTTTATGATTATTCTACTTCCTTTTATGTAAAGCACTTTGAATTACCTCTGTGTATGAAATGTGCTATATAAATAAACTTGCCTTGCCTTGCCTTGCCTTGGAGTGTGGATGTAGTTCAAGCTGATGATATCCAGCATTCAAATCCAATTTTGTGAAACATACAGCTCCGTTTAAATCATGTATCAGATCATCTACTGTCGGGGCGATATGACGTTCTCTTTGGATGGCGCAATTTGGCAGTCGCATGGCCACACATATGCGCACACTGTCAGGATTTTTTGGTTTCGGTGTCACAACTATGGGTGATACCCAGGGTGTTGGACCACTGACTTTTTCAATGATACCTTGTTTTTCAAGTTTCTCAAGTTCTTGTTCCACTTTCTTTCTGATATGGAACGGAATTCGTCTGTGTGGTTGCGTGGTTGGCTTTACAGACTCATCTATGTGTAGCTTCACTTGAAGATCTTTTAGCTTTCCAATGCCTTGAAAAAGGTCTTTGTACTCTTCTAGCAGCTGATTGACAGTGGGAATTTCGGCTGGTTGGTTGGACATTGCGCTGACTATTTGAAGAATTCCAAGTTCTGTTGCGGTGCTGTAGCTCAGCAGAGAACCGAATGACCGTCAATTACGTAGAATGTGGTTACTGTGTCTTGGTTGTTGGAGTTAATTTTGGCTTGAAACTTTCCTTTCAGTGGAAGTGGAGTGAACGAGCCATATGCAAAAATTTTTGCATCAGATGGGTTTATTGTGATGTTGTGTTTTAGCTCGTGATGTGCAGCGGCATCGACAATATTTACGCTTGCACCAGAGTCGATGATGACCTTCACTGGCATTCCTGTGATCTCCACTTGTGACTGAGGTTGTTGTAAATGTTGAACTGTGTGTATGACGTATACGTAGTCTTCATCTGAACTTGTTGATGCTGCAGGACGTGTTTTGCACGCTGTGTCGTCTGTATGCACAGTGTTTACATTTTGAAATTTGAGCTTCGATGGATTTGACTTACTGGTTGTGTAGCGTGTTGACCTGCAACATTTTTGAAAATGATTCAGCTTTCCACAGCCTTTGCAGATTTTTCCTTTTGCTGGGAAATTTTTCTGTCCCCCTTCATGTGGAAAATGTCCTCCGCAATTGTTGCATGTCGTGTTTTCAAACAAGAAATTTATAATTTCTGTGCTTGTGTTTGTTCAGAGTTGCTTTACTTATTGCATGCGTTGTGAATGATTTGGACGACTTTGCATGCATCTCTTCTATGCCTGCTGCTTGTTTATCTGCTGTTTCTTGAGCTCTTCCTGCGTCTAGTAATTGTTGAAGCGTCATTGTGCCGTCTCGTAGGGCCATCTTTCGGAGACGCGATGAACTGCAGCTTATAATTATTTGTGACTTGATCTCTTTGTCCACATTCAGGAACTCACATTTTGTTGCCATTTTTCGCAACCTTGTGTAATACGCATCCAATGTTTCACCTTCGTGTTGTTTTGCTTGTCTGAATAAATATGTTTCATACTCTGGATTTGCTTTTGGACAGAAATACGCGTCTAGCTCCGTATGATCCAACCAGCTGTTTGTTTGCTCATTTGTTATGAGTTTGGGTTCAGATCTGTTTATCACTCGTCGCCAAGTTGTAGCATTCTTGGGTATAGGAGAAAGAAAAATCACGTAGACAGGAAGAGTTATCAAACGTGCAGTTTACTTTTTTTATGCCGTTCACATGCTCCGTGGCAATTACACAGGCTTAGTTACCTCGTCACTCTCGACGTGCTTACGTGCTTGCGTCAGAGTCAGGATGCTGACCAGAAAACCTGGAACAGGACTACATGCAAACACTACACTCTGCATCTCAAACACACCTACTGTATTCCACCAGAGAGGACTGCGGCTGCAACGCATCGTCACTTGGATTACTTTTGGTAATGCTGTACGTTTTTGCAATAAATAAATGAATGTGATTGCACTTTTCTGTCTGCCATGTTTTTGTACAGAAAGAGTTATGATTAACGTTAGGTTTAGAGGTTGGAGTGGGATTAGTGACTATAAAAATATGTTAATGCTGTATTGTTACTAAAATGGTCATTTCCTTCCATATTTTGGTCAGTTACGTTTTAAACCTACGTTTAGGTTTGGGGGTAGGTTAAGAGGACTAAAAATTAAAGTCGCTTAATAAAATTACAAAAAGGCATTGATACGAATGAAATAAAAGATACGTAAATATGTTACATTTTTTAACTAAAGTTACGTAGCGATTTGTACGTTTTAAACGTTGAAATACGTCTAAATTGTACGTTTTAGCATCAATAAAAACGTACAAAAATGTACGTTTTGTGCCTCCAAACGTTACGTATAAATACCTACATATAAACAATGAGACCAGGCTGGAATACTCGACAAGGTAACTGTGTGTTTATATGAACATGTAAACATTGCAAATGTAACCGGTTTCATCTGCGTTGTGAATTTGAATGGAAGGACCACTCGGACATCGGCTGGCAGTTGACTCCTCTTTACTGATAAAACACATATAAAATGGCATTTAAAAGCAGCATCAACTCGCCCTTCTAGATTTCTCTCCCATGCTGAGCCAGGGCAGAAAAGGGCCAACCACAAACATGAAATTTAACATTTATAACAAATAGCATACCTGATAAAACACATATAAAATGGCGTTTAAAAGCAGCATCAACTCGCCCTTCTAGATTTCTGAAACATGAAATGTACAATACAATGCAATCAGCATGTGCTCGGAGTCACGGAAGACATAAAAACAAATCAAACTTGATAAAAATACAAAAATAATCAAATATACATAAACAAAAATATCACATATATGATTTGGATGATCGATTGAGTTACAAAAGTAATTTAAAAGAAAGAGATGTAATTAGATTAACCAGAGCTCATACGAAACCCACCTCTCCCATGCTGAGCCAGGGCAGAAAAGGGAAGAGGAGGTGCAAAGACAGGAAATTAAAGTCAACAGTACAGACAGAAATTTAAAGGGGAAAATGCACATTAACGCACAATTCACAGACATATCAGGTATACATATGAACATATTTTGTGTGATTCTATACATATAAAATAAACAGTTTTCATACTGGTTACACTCACCCCCCCCTAGAATCGCACAAAATTATTAGAACACAGGGAAAACTGAAAACACAGGTCATGAGAATCACTTGGTCTACACTTTGAGAGAAAAAAAAAATAAATGCAGACTGACAGCAAGAAAAACTACCCAACTAAGGGATACAAATGTGAAGGAAGTTGGCCAAACCTCAACACATGTTGTAGTCATGCACAAAGTGCCCATTACACTTTGAATAACTCAGACCATTTTGTTGTGACAGAACAAATATACATCAGAGCATATGGTAATTAACACTTAGTATCATCAATGATACAAAAGGTTAAAGACAAAGCACTACTATATGAGTCTAGACATGAATAACACGAGATCCAGACTCCGTAGCAATGAAGGACTCAAGTTGAACCATTGACTCAATAAGTCTACGTACAGGTCTAATAACCCTACCAAACCTTGTAGTGTGGTGATTGCTGGAGTCACCGTTGACCACAGGGTCATGTAAATGATCAGAAACAGAAATCGCAGGTGAAGAAGTACAAGTTACTGTGCTAGAACCATCAGACAGTTCATTATTAACCTCATTCTGAGAAGAATGAGATGAGACCCAGGCAGCGACAGGATCATCCTCACAGACAGCAACATGAGAAATGACAGATAGAGACTCCGCATGTGAAAAATCATCAGTGACTGACATTGCTGATTCAACCAAATCACATACAGACTGAGAGGGTGTGGAAGGTGGACCATGACAAACACTTTCATTGACAGCAAAATCAACTTCAGTTGAGGGCAAAGGCAGAAAGTTAACTGGCAACAAAAGGTTTCGATGCACTACTTTCTCACGGCCAGATCTGTCACGGATCTTGTAAATGTGCAAAGATGGGTTGGAAGAAACGACAGAGTACACGGTGGGCTCCCATTTGTCTGTGAGCTTCCGTTTACCTCTACAGCCCTTGTTAGCAACTAAAACATGGTCACCAACTGATAAAGGTAAACCCTTGACTCTCTTATTGTACTGATCAGACTGATGTTTCTGTTCCATAGAAGAGTTCTCCTGAGCCAGCACCATAGCAGACTGCAGATCTTTGACAAGGGATTGAACATAGTCGTTGTAGTCACAGATGGAATCATCACGAAGAACACTTCGAAACATTAGGTCAACAGGCAATCTCGGTACTCTCCCAAACATCAGGTAGAATGGGGCAAATCCAGTGGTTTCATGGGCAGTGCAGTTATACACAAACGTCATTGTTCGCACCATCTGTGGCCACTTATGCTTGGATCTTGGAGGAAGGGATCGTAGCATGTTACCCAACGTTCTGTTAAATCTCTCAGTTCCACCATTTCCCATCGGATGGTATGGAGAAGTTCGTGACTTGTTTACACCGGCAAGTTCAAGCAGTTCTGCTATCAGCTCGCTCTCAAAATTGGCTCCCTGGTCCGCTGGGGAGACGCTGTGGAAAGCCATAGACGCAGAAGAAGCCATCCCACAGTGTCTTAGCAACACTCTTAGCAGATTGGTTACTACAGGTAAAAGCGTGCGCCAACTTTGTGAAATGATCTGTGATCACCAGGACATCCACAGATTTATTGTGTCTATCTTCAGCGGACCAGAAATCGATACAGACGAGCTCCAAAGGGGCAGTGGTCTTGATGCTCTCCAGGGGTGCTCTTGCTGCCGGCTCAGGAGTTTTACTCAGGACACAACGTGTACAAGTCTTCACATAATCACGGACATCACGTTCCATCTCAGGCCAATAAAATCTCTGGCGAGCTAAAGACAGGGTACGTGGCTGACCTTGGTGACCGGCCAAATCATGAACACCAGAGAGAGCTTGCTGTCTAAGGGAATCAGGCAGGACGAATTGAAACTTCTTATGCTTCGTGAGTGGATTTTTAACAGCTCTGTAAAGAATGCCATTAAGTAAAAGCAACTTGTCCCACTGCTTCAGCAACCTCAAGACATGTGAATCCTCATTGGCACGCTCCCGCCTCGAAGGTCTGCGTTTCCTGCTGACATAGAATGTCACCTTTGAAATAACAGCATCATTCTGTTGCTGACTCTGCAATTCAGACAATGAAAAGGCATGTGCGTCATCATGACAATCAGGAATCAACAAACTCAGGTGATCAGCTATGGATGTCGCTCTGGACACCGCTCCTGAATCCCAATCATCACAATAGGACAAGATAGACGAGACATCCTCAGCAGTCATAGACACATCCATCTGAGAGCTTTGGTTTGGTTGAGTGCTTATGGTCTGTGGCTGGCATGTTAGACGGAAAGTTTCCTGCACAGAATCATCTTCCACACAGTGTACATGTTCCAGCAGTTCAGAGTAAGGTTCAGACAGAAGACGTTGACTTACTGGCTTAACGAAAGGATCGCGACTGAGCACATCCGCCACAACATTCGACTTTCCCGGGATGTACTTGATTTCAAAGTTGTACGGGGCAAGTTTCGAAACCCAGCGCTGCTCACATGCATCTAGCTTAGGTTTGGACATGATATATGTGAGCGGGTTGTTATCAGTCCACACAGTGAACTCGTGACCTTTAAGCCAGTGGCTGAACTTGTCACATACAGGCCATTTGAGAGCCAAAAACTCCAGTCTATGCGCAGGGTAGTTGGCTTGGCTGCGGCTCAAAGACTTGCTGGCGAAGGCTATAGGTCGTGCTTTATCCTCGCCTGCGGCTACTTGTGAAAGCACTGCCCCTAATCCATCCAAAGATGCGTCAGTGCAGAGAATAAAGGGGCGCTCAAAGTCAGGATGAGCAAGCACAACACTGTAGACAAGGGCTCTTTTTAACTCCTCAAACGCGACATCACAGGCAGGAGTCCAGTCTAGGGGAGACAGCTCTCGGAAGGTGCCAGCTCTATTACGACTGCTTGTGCCTTTCTTCACACGTCTCTGTCCGGCAGTCAAATTGAACAGTGGCTTTGCGATACGTGAACATCCAGGGATGAAGCTCTGATAGTAAAGAACCATACCCAGAAACGATCTCAATTTCTTTGGAGAAGGTGTTGAGCCATCATCTTTCATGAGGTCCTTCTTCTGGAATGCAGAAATGACTGCTACCTTGTCTTCATCCACAAAAATTCCAGAATTGCTGATCACATGGCCCAGAAACTTGATGGAGCGTTTGAGAAAGTGACATTTTTTCTGCGCTAACTTGAAAACACCACTTCCAAGCGTGACAAAGCCTCCTGCTCAGAACGGGCAAAGACCAGCAAATCATCGAGATAGCAAAGGAGGCTGGAAAAGTTGAGGTCTCCAAAAATGCTGTGCATCATGTGCATGAAAGATCCCGGACTGTTACACAGACCCTGGGGAAGACGGTTATATTCATACAGTCCCATAGGTGTTGTGAATGCTGTGTAATGCCGATCAGACACATGAAGTGGGATGTTGTAGAATCCCGAGGTCAAATCCATAGAACTGAAAAGAAGATTGCCACCAAGAGCAGCCAGGCAATCTTGCTGATGAGGCAAGGGATGAGCATCCTTGATAGTCTTCGCATTAAGCCAGCGAAAGTCAGTACAGACTCTCAGAGATCCATCCTTCTTCCAAACCATTACCAAAGGAGATGCATAGTCACTAACAGATTTGCTAATGATGCCTTTTTCTTCCATGTCAGAAAGAACTTCTCTCAACTTTTGATAGTGGGCGGGAGGTATTCTACGATAGGGCAGGCGGAATGGGCGCTCATCGCACAAATGAATTCTGTGTACAAAGTCCCTTGCTTCACCACAGTCAAGTCGGTCTTTGGAGAAAACATCTTGATAAGACACTATAAGACTCGCCAACTTCTCCTTCCATGACTCGGAGACTTCACACCCATTGATATCGATGTCCTCCAACCCATACTCGTGCAGCAACCGCACAGGATCGACAGACAGGGTGGGCTTGGGGGGAGATGAATTAGTGATGACACTAGATTTGCACACACCTTGTGAGAGAGGAACGTCTTCCACCGCCAAACAAGGCAACACATCAGCCAGCTTGGTGTTACGTCTTAGAGTTATTGTATGCTGGGTAGGATTCAGAACTTTCATCGGTACCCATCGATCACCCCACATGGGAGATACCACACGTCCGACAAGAACATGACGAGGTGTTGAATGTGAAGTAGTGGGTTCGACAATGACGGTGCTACCAGGTGAAATACGTGCGTTGGCAGGTAATTTACCCCACACCAAGTGCTCAGTTTTGGGGAGTAAAGTGACCGCTTGACAAAGCTTCACGGAGCCAAGCTTATCAGGCTGACAGGAACCAGACCAGCGGGACACACAGCTCAAAAGCTCGAGAAACTGTTCACATTCTGGGTTGCTGTTTTGACAGGAAATGAGCTCCCAATACTTCTTTTCAGATTTCATCCTCTGAAGCACACATTTGATTATGTTACTTCCAATAATGAAATCGTCCTTCTGACCAGGTACTAGTAAAGTAGGTACGATAAACTTAAATCCATAGACCTCGACTTCTAGATCATAAGTGCACTTAGGCTGGATAGTGAGACCACCACAGCCAATGAGGACAACGTTTCCAGGAATTGCTGTGGGTTGTGGGAGAACTCCATCGGCACGCAACTTGGATTCAGCTTCAGTGCTTAAAGTGCAAGCCATGCTGCCTGAATCTAGCAATCCATTCAGTAAGGACTGGCCACGGACAGTAACAGGAGCATAAAACAGATCAGAAGCTCCATCAATTTTCTGAGATCCCACATACAGCACTTTTTTGTCTGGCGCTAGCAACTTGCAACTATTTACAAAAATCTCTTGTGGGTCTGATCTGTCATCCAGGGGAAGTTCACCATTGCCCATGCTTGTCCCCTCCACACATGAGCTCTTTAGTTTAACTGAGTGGCAGGAGGAGGTGAATCAAGGCCGGCTGTCTCAGGACAATTACTTTTAAAATGTCCAGGTTTGAGGCAACTACGACAAAGCCTGTGGCGCATGCAGTGAGAATATGTGGTGTGTTCTTTGGACCGACACACTCTACATGCTGAATACCCATTGGACTTAGGATCTGAAGTTCGGACAATTCTGCCGGGATTAGTGGTGGACAGTGAGGCAGTGCAGAGTGATAAAACTTTATCCATCATGCCAACTAGCTGCTGCATACTGCCGCTTGGGGTAAAGGGAGGCGTGTCGGGGTTGAGTTGACCATTCGAACATGGTGACTGACCAGGTGAAAGTTCAATCTGTTTGGAAATGTTGGGAGCAGGACCGTCACTGACCGTAACAGCGTTCTGATGGCAGGTAGAAACAGGTGAGTAGTGTGGAATTCTGGCGGAAACTCTCTTCAGGTTTCTGCGGTAACTATCCAGTCGCTCTTGAACCTCAGCAGCGGTCCACTGTTCAGCCGGTTTGAACTGAAAAGACAAAGCAAGGCCAGGATCTGGACAGTGAGAGACAAACATCATGACAGCTTCGGCTGAAGGGTCCTCAACACACTTATTGCGCCGACGCAAACACTCATCAGCTACATCAATCGACTTGTTCAAACGTATCCAATAGTCCATTGGGCTCTCGTTCGCCTGAGGGAGTGTGTTATAAAAATCAGCCATAGGCATGTTGGAATACGTCAATTCACTGAAGTTTCGCTTTAAAATGTCAAAAACTGTGCTAGGGTGCAATGCAGCTGTCGGCTTTGGGAAACTGCGCAGAGAAACTTTGACTACATCTTTTGCTTTTCCTGCTAATCTGCTCAAAATGAATTCAGAGGCGTCGATATCATCAGTGCATTTCTTACTGTTCAAATAACTGTACATAATGTCTTCCCATTCATGCACAGTAAACGAGTCGCTATGATCACCTCTAAAGAAGGGTGGAGGAGCAGCATCGTGTTGGACAACGACTTTTAATTTAGAATCATCAACACATCCACTTGATTGGTGCAAAACTGACTTAGACTGCACTAGGCTGGGCTGTTGCGCTAGATTGAGACTGTTCGAAATGCTTTGACCAATTTTCTGTGCCAAATCGGAGATAATGCCCCCTAAAGACTCAGCAGTGATAACATGATCAGCATTTGACCGTGCAAAAGGGGTAGAACACGCAGCTGGGCTCCCTGAAGCACCAATAGCTGAATCAGACAGGCGTGTATGTTCATTTTCTCCGGCAAAGAATGCCCTCCCTCTCCCGAAACACTGAGAAGGAAGTTCAGACATTTTGTCACCATACTGTTCTCTAGCCCCACTACCCCTGCCTACTGAGAACATGACACTAGGTTGTTGCACGGGACTAAGATTTTCCTGATCAACAGTATCTTCAAACATGACACAGATTAAGTAGCAAAAATAAAGAAGAAAGAAAAAAAAAAAAATAGCAATAATAACAACTGTCCAAAAACAAAGAAATAGAAACACTTAGATCACAAACCGGAATGCAGGTAATATATACACTTCCAATAAACACGCTTAAAAGACTTTTTTTTTTTTAAACAGTTCAGAATTCGGCGTGAAGGATACAATGCTCGACAATCACCAAAGCTTCCCGCGATCCGTATCACAAAGTCTCTCTTTAGGCTTTCACGATGAACTGTAGTCTTTCGGAAAAAAAAAACTCGTTACCGTTCCTTCATAAAAGGAGCAGTCCATCTGTGACGTCGTGCGCGCGTCCTCCTAATCCGCGAGCTAAGGCCGCGATGAAGACTGGAAGAAGAGATCAGCGAAGCCGGCGAGCCGCCACGCAACCACGGCGATCTGCGAGGCGCTGATCCGATGTTCCGGAATGATCACGGCACCACGTGTAACCGGTTTCATCTGCGTTGTGAATTTGAATGGAAGGACCACTCGACATCGGCTGGCAGTTGACTCCTCTTTACTGATAAACACATATAAAATGGCGTTTAAAAGCAGCATCAACTCGCCCTTCTAGATTTCTGAAACATGAAATGTACAATACAATGCAATCAGCATGTGCCTCGAGTCACGGAAGACATAAAAACAATCAAACTTGATAAAAATACAAAAATAATCAAATATACATAAACAAAAATATCACATATATGATTTGGATGATCGATTGAGTTACAAAAGTAATTTAAAAGAAAGAGATGTAATTAGATTAACCAGAGCTCATAAACCCACCTCTCCCATGCTGAGCCAGGGCAGAAAAGGGAGAGAGGTGCAAAGACAGGAAATTAAAGTCAACAGTACAGACAGAAATTTAAAGGGAAAATGCACATTAACGCACAATTCACAGACATATCAGGTATACATATGAACATATTTTGTGTGATTCTATACATATAAAATAAACAGTTTTCATACTGGTTACACAAAAACAGCACATTTTCTGTACTTGAATGCTGACGAAGCCCACGCATACATGCAGAGATCCATCGCACAAGGGCAATTTTAGTTTTCTTTCACATCTCACTGCACTTTCAAAGCATCAATTAAGCACATCCCAGTCTTTATTTCCCCAATGATCCATGCTTTACCACTCAGAAATCAGATCAGAAAATTCTCAGTCCAAAACCTGATAATGTCCAGTGGTCACATGGTTGTACAGTACTCAAATCATGTGAACTTAACTAGGGATTTTGAGTAACTAGGACTTCTAGCACAAATAGTAAGTTTTAATAGATCTACATCATCAGGTAAACAAACAAATGCATAATAAGTAAACAAAAGACAATCTTCACAATCTTACAAAGTTGACAGCCGTTCTACACTTCGCAACTAAAAAGGGTTTTAGTTTGTAATGCTGCAATCTCAATGTTGAGGTTTGGAAACAGTTTAAAATGTTTAACCGCAGTAGAGCAGTGATCATCTCTGAACACAGACTGGACTGATGATGCTGTGAATTCTGAATCATTCTGATGGAAGTTCCTCCTCTGTCTTTCTGTGAGCTACTGCTTATTAAACTATTGTATTGTTAAATTAAATTAAATTTTCATTTAACAATACAATATCTCAGACTGTTAATAAACTGATATTAACCCTAATTAGAATTAAATCAACCAAACAATTTACTCAAATTTTCCACCATTCTCAGTGAATCTCTTTCTTTCTCAGAAGCTCATTACTACAAGACAAGATCATCCACTGAAGCAGAACAAGTTTACATGTTTCAGGTTGCAATAGCATTTAAATGAAAGAAAATACTGTCTGCAAAACTGTCCTGCACAGCTCAACAGCATCTGCATTATGTTTAGTAATTTGGGTGGCTTTAAGGGTTCAAAATATAATTTAAGATGGCAAGGGACCAAGCACTAGGCAAGCAAAGCAGCAAGCATCAAAGCAACTGAAGTAATGAGTAACTGATGCCATTTTAAGATGATATTGGTCCAAATTGGTGAAAAAAAAAAAAAAAAAAATCAGAAAAACAACCACTAGTAATATGATTTAATGGGTTATCACTTCTGACCAGTAGGTGGCACTGTTATCCAAAAACCATAACTTTGTGTCAGCACAGACTCAATTTTGGTGAAAATCATACCACTGGTCGCAGAGGAGTTCAAAAAGGGTCAAAAAATAGGTTTGAATTTAAATAAAAATGACGTTTGGCCAGCTATAGCATAATTGGTATGTATGTTGTTGGTATGACCCAAGGAATAGTTTGAGACAATAGTTTCAACAATAGAGAATAGTTTCATTACAATAGGCTAATGTAATCAAAACTTATGAAATTTCAAAAAACGCTAATAATTAATGGTTGATGAATGGTTGACCAATAGGTGGCACTGTTACCAAATTGATGTGGTGTGGTCAGTGTGAGGTGACAATGGCACATACAAAGTTCGGTATCAATATGTCAACGCTTTGCAAAGATACAGGCTCAGATGCAGTTTGGCATCTTTCCAGCAAATTCGTCGATGCGATGAATGAAAACCATTTTGTATTTCTACACGAAATCTGTAACTTTTTGTCAGAATTAATGGTCCGAGTCAAATGTGGTAGAAATCAGACCAACGATCTAGGACAGGTTCGAGGTTTTCAACATTAATCAACGTGGTGGACAGGACGTTCAGCCAATTTTGGCATAATTTGTATTGATGGTCTCGGCATGACCAAATATATTGGATATACTGAGATCAATTTCATTACAATAAGCCAATTTAAATCAAATATTATTTTTTAAAATATTACCTGAGTCCTGTCAGGGTATGGTGCCAAAGACACACTGAGATTCATAACGATACGCCAATGCGTTTGTAAGTTATAGCATTTTATGATAAAATTAAAAAGGGCCAAAACCCAGTATGTCTGGCATGGGAATACTGGGTATGGTTCGACTCGGCACACTCCTCCAAATCTGAAGAGACCAGTGATTTTTGGCCAAACAATTTAGAAGTTATTGGTGGAAATATCCATGTCATATCTCCTGACCACTAGGTGGCACTGTGCTGAAACACTGCAGGTAACCTCAGATCATGCTAATCAACTTTGGCCAGTATGGTCTGAAGATGATCTGAGCTGAAAAAAAAAAAAAAAACAAACCGTTTAGAACGTGTTTGAAAAAGTAGGTTTTACGAACTTTTAAAATTAGCGAAAAAACTAAACCTTATGATTTTTAAATCAACTTGGCATCAGCCAAGGATTCAGAGGGGAAAAAAAAAAAAATCCTTCTAGACCTTAGGTTTCAAAAGTTATTAGCATAAAAAAGTGGTGGCGCTAGAGAGTTTGAGTTAGAGACTCCAAACTTGCTGTGGTTAATGTTGGGACTGTCCTCTATCAGTGTGCCAAATTTCACAACTTTCCCGCAAGTGGTTCTATGGGCTGCCAGAGACTTCCAGAGCGGAAGAAGAATAACAACAAGAACACCAATGGATACAGTAGGTGTCTTCGCACCTTCAGCTCTTGGCTCCTAATAAGATTAAACTGTCAAACACTAGTGCCGCTGTACGTCCGAATCAATGGTGTCTCCTCCAGAGAGGGTTCCACGGCATCTTCTCTGTTTGTCTCTCCATTATCTGTAAGAAAACAGAACAAAACACAGGTGATAAAGACAGTAATGACTGCTGATGTTACGACTACAGTTAGTCTGAAATGCACTGATATAAAGAGAGTAAAAATCAGGGACTTAAAGTTTAAAGTTAAATATCAGTATTTTTTCCCCCATATATATAGGCTGTTTAAATGATTTAGGGCATCTAACTTTATCCTGAATAATTTTATTTTATATTTTTTAGAAAATATAATCAGCCATTTATTGTTTGCAGAATCCATATTTTACTACTGATGATTGATTTAATTTAGTGGACAGCTGTGTGCATTTTACAGCATCTGATCCAAATAAGATCATATTATAATATTCTTACAAGCATGAGCTTCTCACCACAGACAGTAACTCTGAATTGCTTGTCATGTGTCTCTCTGCTGCTGATGATCTTGAGTTTATAAAGTCTAGAATCTGTGTTTGTTGTGTTTGTGATGCTCAGAGATCCAGTCTGACGGTCCAGCTTCAGTCTGTCTTTGAATCTGCCATCATCACCATCATATGTAGAAATCCTATTGTTCTCCATATCAGCTTTAGCTATAAGACTGTCTCTGGGGCCGAACATCCACAGTATCAGAGCGTCTCTCTGTAGTTCACTAACATCAGTGTTTAATTCACCATGATCTCCCTCCATTACTGACACTGTTTTCTTCATCTGTCACAGCAGCATATAGAAGAGAAAGAGAGAATGTGTGCAGATCATCCCTCTGTAGTTCACTAATGCCAGTGTCTAGAGTGACGTCTTCTCCCTCTGAGTCCACTGCATGAGCACAAAAAAAAAATGAAGAAAAGTGAAGATGAGAACAAGGCTAGCATCACTAATAATGTCGTTTACATTGACAGATGTTCTCACCATAGAGAAGATCTGTGATGAATCTCTCTCCATTTTCGGGTAAGGTCTCTTTGTTTCTTAAAGGTATCTTAGCGATGAGAGAGCCTTGAGGTCCAAACCTCCAGAGTATTTGATCATAGTGCTGTGGTTCGGCTATACCAGTGTGTAGAGGAACTGAATCTCCCTCTGTCATTTCATCTGTTCACATCACCCAGAAATTGAAAAATATATATATAAAAATAAATAAATTAAAAAAAAAAAAATCTGAAATTAAATACATAACATTCAGTAAACAGACATAAATTTAAGTTTACTTGCTTAATAAACCTTGTGTGGACAATAATTATAAATTAGCATACTGACACCAAACTTGGTGTGTTATAACAAGCATGACCTGAGGTTACCTGCAGTGTTTTGGTGCAGTGGCACCTAGTGGTCAGGAGATATGAGATGGATATTTCCACCAATAACTCCTAAATGGTTTGGCCAAAAATCACTGGTCTCTTTAGATTTGGAGGAGCGTGCCGAGTCGAACCATACCCAGTATTCCCATGCCAGCCGTATTGGGTGTCAGCCATTTTGAATTTTATCATAAAATGTTATATTTTACATTGGCGTATCTTTTTTTAATCTCAGTATGTGTCTTTGGCACCATGCCCTGACAGGACTCCGAACGTTTGTGGACAGCGCCACCTTGTGGCCAAAAGAACTTAAATATCTAACTCAAACTAAAGTTAACCAATATAAAACATATTTAACCCATATAAACTACATAAAATCTAGAACACAAATGTGGAAATTAACTTAAAACAGCAGCACATGAATTGTATGCATTTTTAAGTTTATTTGATATTTGAAAAGTATTTGATGTGAGACTGATGTTAAAATAATGATAATGACATACAGCACTAATAAACATTCACTAAAATATATAGAGGTGTGCTTCAGAAAACACATGCAAATAGAAAAAGCACCAGCATTTTAAGAAAACATCTTCAGTTTGACAGTACATGTGCTGCAAACAACACAACCACATACAAAAACACTTTTCAAATCCTCACAACACATGCAAATACAGAAATGCGAGAAATTTTATTAATTACATAATTTTTCATCTTTCATTAAGCCACTCTACCCCAAAAAAATGCTTAACACGCATATCATATTCTGAGGTATATTCTGCTTGTCCGTAAATAGAATATGCTTTATTAATAAGTTGTTTACTGAATGTCATCATCCAAACATGTTTTTTAAGCCAAATTAACTCACTTTAGAACGTCCCGTTTATTATTAGGCCACTACATAATTTCAACTTTTTATCTTGCAGTTATGATTTAGTCTGTTATAATGTCAACTTACAGCTTTTTTTTTATGTGCTGTAAATGGGGTTCCATATTCCAGTTACTGCAATTGTGTATCTCTGTTTTTTTTTTTTTTTGTGTGTGTGTGTTGTGAGTGTGTGTTGTGAGTATTTGCAGCACATGTTTTTACAGTGCATTTTTTATTTGGTTAATTTATTCTTTATACATGTATACTATTTATTCCCCCCTTCTGCCTTACCTTTTAATTGATCAAATGTAATTGTTTTTTTTTTTTGTTTTTTTTGTCTGTTTCACAAATTTTAAAATGTGCCAAATAAGTGATTTAACCATTATTGGTTTTACCTTAAAAATAAATTTTTCACTCAAGGTGAATTTGTGGTGTTACAGATACTAGTTTAACTTCATGTTTTTGTTTTACAGGGAACTGAACAAAATATCAGAGTAAAGCCTAGATTATTTCCTAAACATTGTTTAGGGAAAGGTGATTATGTAGCCTATTTCGTCTCGCACCACAAAGAACTCCACGACACCACTGGCTTCGGTGGACCACGTCTGCACTTTATTAAAGACAGGACAGTAATTAGAGCCAGGCAAACACACACTCTCAGCTCTGTGGTCTGCGGGGAATGTGAGAAGAGAGAAAAGTGAACCCCTGTCCCCATTAACACTGTAACTGCAGCTGATTAACAACTCAAAGATAATACACGGTCACGAATATACAATTTAAGACATAAAAGACAACATACTTTCGACAAAACTTAACTGCTTGATGTTTTAGGAACATAATCCACCTCTTTCATTTCATTTAAGAACCAAAGTAACCGGGAAAAGAAGGAAAAACCCCACCTCTAAAATTGGTGCGGGCGGCTACTTGAACAAACTCATAAATGGCTAATTAACACATAACTCGGATACACACGAAAAATAACGAAATACAAACATCCTATTTGACCCAATCCAGCATTAAAACATGTCATTCACTGATATCAATCAAAATTGTAACTCAATCTGATATATTTTAACACTATGTTACAGAGCGCATTTGCCACATACCTTTCTCGCTCAAGTCCAAAACCGTTCTGACGAGAGCGGGACGCGATTGGTTAATTCAAATGGGAAATGACATCACACACACACAAAAAACAAATATATTATTTTGAAACAAAAGATACACGGCGTACATATAGTTTCATGTATGATGAAACATGAAAATAAATAAAATAAAGAATATAATTCTTAGAAAAATTAAAGTTTGCTGGAATGGTCGAAACTTCAAACACTACAATTACACTTGCCTTTTGAGTCTTCTAAATACATTTTACACTTGGAACCTATAAAGAAAGAGAAAGACTGAGTTAAAATGTTTGGAATGTATTAACTTGGTGTTTAAAGTTTTTGTTTGTTTGTTTTTTTGAACTTACATATTGTATTTTCTTTGATTTATTTTTTCCTGTTATGTGTATTCCAGTCATTAAGTTAAAATCTTAAATTCAAACAAGACAACACATTCGTACCCTAGTCGGGGTTTGACTCACAGTGAAGCTAAGTATCCAGCTCATAAGATGGAGTTTTTAGTACTGAAGTGGGTTGTTACTAATAAGTTTAGTGCTTACTTATATGGGAGTGAATTCATGGTGGTGACTGATAGTAACCCCCCAACGTATGTCCTGACCGCTGCAAAACTCAACACTACTAGTTGCAGGTGGCTGTCTAGTCTGTCCACTTTCAAATTCAAAATCCAGTATTGAGCAGGTGCTCAGAGTCAGGACACAGACGAATTGTCTCGATGTCCGAATGGTTAGCTCAGGGATGACTTGGCATCCCAAAAGGAACGGAAATGCATAAGGCAGTTAATTTTAAACCATCTGGGTGAGGTTACGTTCAGGTTATGTTTCCAGGGGTGGTCAAAGTTATTTGTGAGAGGCGTCAGGCTTACCAACCTTCTTCTGTAGCCTTACTTAAACCCGTAGGTGTGTCTCAAGATGCACTCAAATGGTTGCTAGATGCCTCTGGGACTATTTTTTAGTGCATTATGGTTTCCCAGCGAAGCTACACAGTGACCAAGGGCCGGGTTTTGTGTCAATCACTATCCAGGAATTGTGTAAGAGGCAAAAGTCGTAGTTAATTGTAATGCTTCAATCAGTTTGGTACAGACACAGAGTCTGATTAGGGACCATTTAAATCTGAAGACTAAATTTGCCTGCAACCACTCATACAATGTATAGGGTTTAACTGTAAACCTTAGTAAACAAGTTCAACTGCGGTATGGTGTTGTTCTTACTTTACAAACACAAACTCCTGATTTGCTGCTTGTTAATAGTTATTAAGAGAGTTGTTACATTTAGGTATGGGTTAGATTAAGGGATCTAAAATATGGTCATGCAGAATAAAACATTAATATGTGCTTTATAAGTACTAATCAGCAGCCAATATGCTAGTAACATGCATGCTTAATAACAACTAGTTAATAGTGAGATTATTTCATTTTAATCACTCAAATAGATCAAGTATAGGAGTTCATTCTGTGATACTTACACTTTGGTCTCGAGTACTTGAGTACAACAGCTGCAGCTGCAATGAACAGCACAATACAGATCAGTGCTACAGCTCCTGAAGACAGACCTGGGTCAGGAACAGCTAGAGAGTGACAGAGACAGTCATTCATGTCATAAACATTAAAATCTCGTCACACATTCTATAATAACATTATCATAGAATTAAAAAAGAAAAACAAAAATGTTGGTTAAAAGGTTTATTAAAATGTAACTGTACTCACTGACAAAAACATTGTATCTCTTGTAGAAGGTCTCTTTACTGTTGGTGATCTGTAGTTGATAAACTCCTGTATCTGTGGATCTGGTGTCTGTGATGGTCAGAGATCCAGTCTGATCATTCATAGTCTGTTTCTCAATCTCCCATCTTCAGTATATGAGATCTTATGGAGCGTTATGTTGATTTCAGCTATGAAAGTGTCTGGTCTCAAAAGTCCGAACATCCACAGAATCACATAATGTTTCTGAAGTTCACTGACACCAGCTTGATCACAAGTTTAATGAGAGTCCATCTTAGTATGAGTATATATAACTAAAACTAAGAGCTCTGAAGCAATTAGATGTGAGCTGCTCACCATGGACGGTCAGACTGAACGTCTTGTACGAGGTCTCGTTGCTGATGATCTTCAGCTGATAATCTCCAGAGTGCTTATAAATGCTACTTAGTTACTTTTTTTGGAAAATAATGCATTACGTTTTGTGTTACTTTCAAGTTACTTTATAAATCTGGGCAGGGCTTGATTGTTTGTTGAAACTAATAAGTGAAATTACTAAGCCTCAGGCTGAAGGAATTCACATTAAATTCCCATCTGTAGAACACAGAAGAATAAAGTTCAATACTCTTCAGCAATGAAACAAACAAACAAACAAACAAACAAAACAAAAAAGCACAAATGTTAGTTTATCTAAAGTCATTTTTCTTATGGTTGAACTGGGTCATCAAAGGTCAGCAGCAACAATATTGGTTCATAAAATGGGATTAAAGGATATGTGCGTTATTTAACATTTAATTGCAGGTTTGTATCATATTCCGAGTTTGCATTTCACTGTTCAGATTTGAATAAAAATCAAATCTGATTGTCTTCATCCATTCAAAAAGTTATGGAAAACAAAAGAGCAGCAACAAAACAAACCAATACACATGTTGTAAAACATGCTGCAGCATCAATAGACACACATCAGCATCAAGACAAACATGTGCTGTTCAGTGATGTATGTTTTCATCATAAATTAACACTTGAACTCAGACTCTAAGTTTGTTTGCAACTATTGTAGAGTCAAGACTTTTGTATGTAACTAATATAATCACATCACACAAACACATTCTGTTTGATTGGTTGTTAAAAAAAAAAAAAAAAACAGAAAGAAAGAAAGAAGAGGATCTGACATCTGAGGATTTACATGACAGACAACGACGTTGTCAAAACAGTCCAGGTTTGTCAATGAAATCAATCCATTTAAGTCAACCTGAGGCCCTGGACCCCTGGTTGAGAACCACGGTATTACACATACTCAGAGCCGGACAGTAACGGAGTACATCTACTTGAGTACAGTACTTAAGTACAATTTTGAGGGATCTGTACTTTACTCGAGTATCATTTTTGGGGAGTACCCATGACTTTACTCAAGTACATTTGAGAGGCAAATATTGTACTCTTTACTCCGCTACATTTCCATCCATAAGCGTGAGTACCCGTTACTTCTTCTAAAAAAAAAGGAAAAAAGAAAAATCTCAGAAACCCTCAATTTGTTGTTTCCCTCTCAAACGCGATTGGATTGTGCAGGCGCCACGGACCCCGATTGCCACTCAAATGAGCTAAATTTTATCTTTCCTTATTTGTACGCTGACCTAAACACAGCTGATTAGCTGATTTTCTTTAATCACTTAATCACGGTCAGGTTCAGAGGTGTATCAGAACAATCAGGATATCTTCCGTCCATTCGTTTTTTGGTTTAATATTGAAAAAAGAAACATGAGAAAACGGCTCCTTTTTCATTTTTTCATTCTTTCCAGAAAAACAAAAAACAAGAATTCAGCTTGATTTTTCGTTTTTCGTTCAGGGGTGGAAAAATGAATAAATGAATAACCCTCTATGGTACCGTGTTGCCTCCAGGCAACACAGCCTATTTTTGTTTTTTTAAATAAAATGAGCCACCCATTTAATGAATCAATGCTATCTTAGTAAAGCAGAAGTCAAATACTAACAAATGAAATTGCAAAAAAGTGGTCACATGACCCATAGGGGTCTATTTTGCTTCCTCTTTCAGGACATGTGCACAAGTCACATGACTCCATATTTTGTCCAGAGAAACGTGCAGTTTTCATCAATTTTCATTCATATAATTGCCAACAAAAAATCTGAATCACCTACACTGATTAGTAAAGAAGTATTTTCAAAAACTTTTCATAATATATCATCAAATATATCATAGGAATACCAGGCATATAGCATAGCATAGGTGTATATGATATTTGTAAGAAAAAAGTTAGAATTTTCTGAATGTATTTGCATTTTTGCATGATATTGTAATGCATTTATAAGAATTGTAATTTATATACAATATCTGCACATATTCTGTTGAGAGGAAGTGCTTCCTCAGTTTTCACAAGCAGTGAGGAGTCATTAGTGAGGAAGGAGATTTTACATGCATGTGCTTGTGCGTGTATGTGCATGCTTGTAAGGAAAAGTTATATATTAGCATAAGGTTATGATAATTTTGTTTGTTTTTTTTTTACTTTGAAACAACACTAATTTTAATATTGTGGTATGATAACAGATATCATAGTTTGGTTATACTTGTGATCCATGATGGTACAGTGTTGCCTAAAAGCAACATGTGGGTATGAAATCTTACTTTTTGTTAAATATGAGATATGCAAAACATCAAAAGTGTGATAAATCTATTTGTTCAAATGTTTGATTAAAGATATTGGTGTTTTAAACAAATTGATTATTTTTTTCTGCATGAAAATATCAAATGTTTCATTTTGTCCGTTGTGGTACAATGTTGCCTTGAGGCAACAAACTTTTAAAAAATTAACAAATAAAAAAATTATAAAAATGTTTATTGATATTGTTATAGTGTCCAATTTTAAGCAGGAAAAACATCACAAATAATTTTTTCCTCATTGATATCATATTGCGTACCGTAGAGGGTTAAATACTCGATTTCTACAAGTGTGCGAAACGAAACGCCCCTTTCTACTGATTGGTCAGCCGAAGATCACCAGCTGCTGCAGTTGAACGGATAATTAACGCGTTTGTTGCAAATACATTTAATCTTTTTTGCTCACGAAACAACCACACTGACGAATGGCTCGACACAACCCCTACCGGGGCAGAGCCTAGACAGGGCTTTCTTCTGTGTGCTATTCTCAAAGTGCCACGTTTTTTATTATGAAACATGCTGTGATTTATTCCAAAGTAACTTTCGAATGATGTCCTGCTCTTATCTGTATGACTGTAAATGACAGAGTATTAAGTTTCCGCTGCTGAGGAAAGAAATTCCAATGATGGCGCTGGCGCCTCGCGCGCTCACACAACGTACCAATGCACTGTTCATTATCAAAGTAAAGGCACCGTCAACCAAACATATAAGAAGTTATTACGCTTAATTAAATGTGTCTATTGTACAATAGCCTATAGGCAAAATGTAACTTGTATAGTTGCTGACTGTTATTTTGCTTGCATATTGGGACCCGATTGAAGAAGCCTTCTTTACAAAAATATTTTAGCAGGTAAATCGCAAAGAGGCTATGGAAACTTTGGAATTAAATAAATGCCTTTCTACGTTTAAAATAAATGTTGTTTATAATGGCACTATTTTTAATTAGGCTAGCATATTTTTATTTTACATGGCTACTTATATTTGTTTATTCTTGTTTGTTTTCTGAATACCATTCATTTAAGGATTTGAAGTGAAGTGAGGTGAAGTAAATGTTAATATTGTTTATGTGCACAATGACAGCGCGGAGAGAACACACAACGACTTGCTCGGGTTGTCAAATAGTCAGAATGACAGTTCTTGTGTGAACGTTAGGCTTACACCTGAGTCAATGCCTATTCTTTCCTTTTTGTATTAGTGTTTAAAATATTTAATGTACACCTAATCTAATTATTTGTATCTAATTTTTTTTTTTTACTTATTTGGCGACCAGGGTAGGCTGCCATCAAAAGGACAGTCATCAAACCCTGCCAACTAATGCAAAGCGTAAGTAAATTTATGTCTGCATAGAAGAAAGCCCAGTCCAGGCTCTGGCCCGGTACGGGTAGTGTCGAGCCATCGTTAGTGTGGTTGTCTCGTGAGAAAAAGATTAAATGAAGTTACAATAAACGCGTTAATTATGGGTACAACTGCAGCAGCGGAGGATTATTATTCTGCGCGAAACTGCGGAAGAACTGACGGGGGTGTGGTTTGATCTTCGGCTGACCAATCGGTAGAAAGGGGCGTTTAGTTTCGCCCACTTGTAGAAATCGAGTATTTAAGCTGTTTATTAATTTTGAACGAAAAACGAAAAATCAAGCTGAATTCTTGTTTTTCGTTTTTCTGGAAAGAATGAAAAAAACGAAAAAGGAGCCGTTTTCTCATGTTTCTTTTTTCAATATTAAATCAAAAAACGAATGGACGGAAGATACCCTGATTCAGAACATTGCTATATTGCCTTTGCTGGTTTACGTTTATTGATTTGATTGATGAAAAAACAGAGAAACTCACATGTACACACAATTGTTAGCTGAATTTTCTTTTCTGATATTACACATTAATGTATACTGAGCATTTGCTTTGATGTTCTTGAGTATGCCGTGTGTTTAACACAGTCAGGTTCAAATGTGGGTGCAAAAAATCCATTAAAACTCTAGCAGAGGTTTGTCAGAGCGTTGCCATTGTTGTGCTATTGCCATGTGGGCAAGTAAGAAATGTTAAATAAAGCAACATGGTAAAAAGATGAAAATGACTTGATATTACTTTCAATTCCTTTTACATTCTCCAAGGTATTAACATTAACATTTTTCATAACTCCATGTAGGACGTTTCTGTACATAAATGTAAGCACTGTGGGAGTAGTAATGCAATATTTAGAAAATGTACTCTTGTACTCAGTGGCGGTTCTACACTGAATTGGGCCCTGGGCGAGACTCCCTCCTGGCGCCCCCCCGCCCCCGCAAAAAAAACACCAAAAAAATTTTCTACACACCACCACACGTTTCATTGTAGTACTACTACATGTCATCCTGTAACAGACCAATTTTTGCAAAAAAACCTGCTCATAACTTAAATAAATATACTGTGTACAAACAAATATTATTTAAGAAAAATTATATACAATAATAAATAATAAAATATATAAATATAGAATAAATCACACTAAAGAAAATTAAATTATTTCACTGCAGAACAGAAAACACAAACTGAAACTAAAATCTGACATTTCTGGCCTTTCTAGATGCAAAGTCATCAATAATGGCATCATATGAGATATGCTCCCCTATTGAATGGTATTGGTTTTAATGGTAAGTATAACAGTGTCTGCTGGTATATGATGGATTCTATTGGTGGGTGGGATGGTAAATCCTATTGCAAAAGTGTCCAAAACACACTACAATAAGGAATTTTGTAATAGTTTCACTGGAAAAAGTTAATGGTTCATAATATATATGTATATTAGGCTTTTATTGTGTTTTTTTTTTTTTTTAGCAAGGTAAGCATAGCAAGCATTATAAGCAAGAAGGCTAACAAATCTTAGAGTTAACGTTATACCACTAATTAACATAATAACATGAATACCTTAATCATACAGAGAGAACATTGTTGCATACTTTTATCTTTTGCCCGTTTCTCCTCATCTTCTTTTTTTCCTAAATTTCCTGACAGCTTTGGCCTTTTTCTCTCCATCGCTGTGTTTACTTTGTAATCGACAATCAACAGATTTCTCATCCCCCAACGCTGTCACTCATGACCAGAAGTCAAGACTAAACCAACTCACCTCCACATCATAATCGTTTTTTATTACCTATTTTTATTAGCAATTTCACACAATTAAATAAATAAAAAAAGTGCAACTTATTGGTTCTTATTTTTTAAGAACCAACATGTGTCATAAAAAAATGCCGCCCCGGGTGGCTGCCCCGTTCGCCCATGCCTAAAACCGCCACTGCTTGTACTCTTGATACTCAAGTACTTTTAAAAACAAGTACTTCAGTACTTTTACTTAAGTAGACATCTGACTGTAGTATTTTTACTTGTACTTGAGTAAAATTTAGCAAGGGGTATCTGTACTTTTACTCAAGTAATGAACCTGTGTACTCTGTCCGCCTCTGCACATACTTAGTGTGGGTTTGGTGTTTAATAATCATTTGATACCTACACAAACTGGCACATCCAATACTAATGAAAAGATTTATCTTGACATAGTTTATATAATGCTGAAAAATACATTTCACCATACACAGACATGTTTGACATAGGCATTGTATAATTAACAAATAATATAATATTGCAAGCATTGCTGAAAGCTGCTCAAACAGTTCAAACACCAAATTACCATTACTGTCATATTGTGATAAATGCTTACATCATCATGTAGCTTCAACTGTACTCATAATTAGTGCAAACTGACAATTAGCTACTTGAGACAATAAATGATTTAATGGGAATTATCTAAGATTTGCTTCAGACTTGAAGAACCTGAATTAATAGTAAAGACATGCAGACAGCTACTGTACAAAAACACACCAAACTGACCAGAATAACCAATAAATACAAATAAATCAGAGCTTGTTTCCTGACATGTATAAAACAATTAATATAATTATATAAAATAATTATCATAAAACAAAGGATTTTAATGGCACTGAACAAAACCATTAGTCGTCAATAATATAATATGTGATTTTTGTATAATTATTTGTCTGATTTGTGATGGGTCTTGTTCACAGAGGCATAAATTTGACTGCAGTTTTCCTGAGCTCCAGCTTCTGCTCCTCTGATGGAAGCGTAAGTCACTTTATCATCACAGCGAACCTGAATCAACATCACAGTTACTGTTTTAACACACAACTATTACAACATGTCCTTTTAGCTCAATTCAAGACACAAATTTATAAGAACTGCGTGTAATAAAATGGCTATAGGTCATGTTGAGGAAGTGTTTGCTCACCTTGTTCTTTTTGGCTTGTTTGTTATTGTTCACAGTAACTTGAGTATAAGTCACATCATCTGTCTGCTCCTAAACATCAATGAAAATACAGCAAATCAAGCTATTAAAGGCCCATCCATCACTGCTGTGTGAAGCAGACAAATTATTTTACTCAGGAGCTGCACGTTGAAGTGAAATATGTGTAAAACCAACAGGTTTAGTGAAAATCTATTATACAGACATTAGGTAATTGTTGAAGATGAATTATATTGTTTACTGAGCACAGGATGGATGGAATGTTTGATTGTGTTATTGGTTTTATTATATTTTTTTCTATCTGTGAGCTTTAGAGCAGAAACAGTAGAAATACAGTAACTTGTCCTGATCTGATGTGACTAATAAGAGTGTGATATTTCAGAGTCAGTCGTCTGTGGAGCTCATGGACACTAACAGCTCATGATCAACCTACAAAACTCACCACAGAGTCATCAGTCGCTCTTCTGACACCTGAAAAATAATGTCATCGGAATAGTTATGATCAAACACACAAACCAATCGATTTATAAAAGAGTCTAACAGAATTCTAGTGCTGCAGAATAGAAACATTATTTGTGTGAACTCACTGAATTCTCATTTGATCTGTAAAGTTTGATACAGAATATTATAAACTCTGAACACTCACCAGCTTTTTTACAAATCACCCAGAGAATCAGAGCAGGAAGGAGAACAGTGAATACAGCAGCGACAATAATCACAGTCACAGTCACTGAGGGAGAGACGATGTAGACAGACACATTAAGTGAGACAGTATTACAGTGTTTAACCAAAAATATAATAAAATATTAACATAATTATCCTTATTTAGAAAACTGACACTTGTGAGGTACTTGTGATGAGAATTTTATAGTATGTTTATTGTAGTTTTGCTTGTTCTCTGAGCTACTGTTGTCACTTTATAGTTCAGTAGCTATAAAGCATGTAAAACATAGTTACAGTGTACTAAACAACTGGCTGAGCAACAATGCAAACACTGATGTGAATGTGATGTAGATTACAAATGAAACATGGCTTGAGTTAAATATTCAGATACTGATTAAAGATGAGGATGATGTACATACCTTGATTCAAAGATCTTGGTGTGGATTTTGGATTCAGTGCTGTTGCTGTAGTTGAAGTTACAACTAGTAAAACAAAATGGAAATAGAAAAATCATACTTTAATGCATGAGCACAGCATTAAGACATTTCTTTTACAAACTGCTTTAGTCCTGAATAACATCAGCGATAGCTGTTCATACCAACATGGAATGACTTCTATTTTTAATAAATGCTCACTATATGATTTTAAACATTTAAGCTTAAAAACTCAATGCAATTAGTGCTACTGTAACCCTGTATAATTTAGAATATTGATTTATTAATAATAAAATCACTACATAATTAAAAAAAAAAAAGAAAGAAATTTAATTCATGATTAAAAGCAGAATTCATCATATGATGTGAGAAAAATCATAAAAGTAAGTTGATTGACATATCAGTGATCAACCAATCATGTCGTGTTTAAGTTGAAGTCCCGCCCCACCACGTTAGGCGCTAATGGGGAGAGCCGTTTTAGTTTTCTCAGTAAAATCAAACAGGTGAGCAGCAGCGAAGTTCAGAGCAAGAAAGAAAAAAGAGTCATAGAAGATTAAATGCATGGATATCTGTTTTATTTTTGGATTTTGTTAAGTGCACATTTTGCAATGTGTAGGAAATGTTTTATGTAATTAGATGTGTATTGATGTAACTGCGAGAGAGAAGATGCAAACTTACTTTTTTTTTTTTTTTTAACAATGTGATTTTAATGATTTTTGTTGCATTACAAGTTGAAATATGTCTCTCAGTCGATCAGTTACATGTATGTGAGTTTGAGATGTTCACGTTGAGTAATAATGATGACCGAGTGTTGAATTACAGTGGAAATGTTGCTGTTTACAAGCTAACATGCTAATAGTTCTGTTACTGAACTAGAAACGGAGAGTCTTGATATGTTTGTGAACTTATTATTGCCTGTATACGTGCAGGTCAGGTTTTTTTTCCATGCTGGAATTGTCCCTTCCAGTTAGAAGATGATGCAAGATGGCGAGCCAACCCACATGAGACGAATGCTGATTGAGGTGAAACAGTTAAACTAACCCAGGAACGGGGTAGGAATATTCCGATCATCTTTTCTTGAGAGACTGCTCAAAGTAATATTTTTTTATTTTATTTTTTTTGTGGAGACGGAACCGCTTTTCCTTCAGTTTTTGCGGTTTTTGTGCCGCACGGAGTTTTCTAGAAACTGTGAAATCGAATCTTTCACGGTGAATCGATTCAGACTCAAACGAACTGAACTTGATGAACTGACTGTGAATCTTTATTTTTTTTTTTTCCCGAATTGGAGTAAACGAACTGAACTTGATGAACTGAGTTGTTTGAACTGAATCTAAGGAGTCAAATGAATCTTTTGTTTTGATTTTGAGTTCTAAATCAAACAAGAAAACAAACTTTTCTGAGACTTTAACAGTGAATTTACAGAACTGAATGCATTGAACAGAGTTATTGAACAAAATCCATTGAATCATTATTCTGAATTGTCCTTTTGGATACCAAAGGGTTGTTCTTGTTTTGTTTTTATTTTTATTTTACTTGAAGTTGTCAAATCGGTATTTGAACATTTAATGTTGAAAGGTTGCATTCTAACTAAATGTCCTAGTATTGGGTGCACCCAGATTAGTCAGTGAATATCTTTAATTCTCTGTTATTGTGATTTAACATTCAATCTGACACTGTAATACTGTGAACACTTGATTTATTTTGTTTTATTGTCCCAAAGGGAATCCATTTATTTTCAATACAAAATTCTTTCCTTTAGAAAAGCAAAAGTTGTCTCATTTACATCTCCATAGCCGAACCTACTGGTCTGAAGTTAATATTAGCAGCAAGTGCATATTATTTGACACATGTGCTACACTACTAGATCTTAGCGCTGTGTTTGACACTATCAAACACAATATTCTTTTAAAAAGACTAGAAAATCACATTGGCATTAGTGGTAGTGCATTGGCATGGTTCAAATCGTACTTATCTGACCGCCATCAATACATAGCATTGAATGAAGAGATATCATATCGATCACAAGTTCAGTATGGAGTACCACAAGGCTCAGTACTAGGGCCATTACTTTTTACGTTTTACATGTTACCCTTAGGAGATATCATCAGGAAACATGGTTTTAGGTTTCAGTGTTATGCTGATGATACTCAGCTCTATATTTGTTTGCGTCTCAGCGAAACATACCATTTTGAAAAAATAACGGATTGTTTATTGAAATAAAAAAAAAAAAACAGGATGACGAGTAATTTCTTACTGCTAAATTCTAAAAAAAAAAGGAGGTGCTAATTATCAGACCTAAAACTTTGCATGTTATAACTTACAACAATAATACTTGATGCCTGTTCTGTCAATTCTTTGTTGTCAGTTAGGAAACTAGGTGTGCTATTTGATAGCAATCTTTCCTCCGTCATGTTTTGAGCATCTGTAAAATCACATTTTTTCATCTTAAAAATATATCTAAATTATGACCAACGCTAAACGTTCTTCATGTGTTTATGACCTCACGGTTAGATTATTGTAATGCTTTATTGGGTGGTTGTTCTGCTCGCTTAATAAACAAACTCCAGCTGGTCCAAAATGCAGCAGCTAGAGTTCTTACTAGAACCAAAAAGTATGATCATATTAGCCCGGTTCTGTCTACACTGCACTGGCTCCCTATTAAACATCGTATAGATTTTAAAATCTTGCTAATTACTTATAAAGCCCTGAATGGTTTAGCACCTTAGTACTTGAGTGAGCTCTTATCACATTATAGTCCTTCGCGCCTGCTGTGATCTCAAAACTCTGGCCATTTGATAATACCTAGAACAGTTGTTTTCAAAATGATCCTGTGAGCACCAGCACTGCATGTTTTCTGTGTCTCCCTCATCTATCACACCTGATTCAACTTATCAGCTTATTAGTAGAGACATCAAGACCTAAAATGAGTGTATCAGATATGAGAGACCTACAGTATGTGCAGTGTTGGGGATGCTCACAGGACTAGTTTGAGAACCACTGACCTAGAATATCAAAATGCGGGTAGCAGATCTTTTTACTGTTTAGCACCCAAACTCTGGAACAATCAGCCTAGCATTGTTCGGGAGGCAGACACACTCTGTCAGTTTAAATCTAGATTAAAGACCCATCTCTTTAACCAAGCTTACACATAACACATTAACACATTTCTATAACTAAAATCCGTTAAAGGATTGTTAGGCTGCATTAATTAGGTCAACCAGGAACACAGCCTGGAACACTTCCCATAACGCTTGATGTACTCATTGCATCATAAGAAAAATGGCATCTATGCTAATATTAGTCTGTTTCGTTCTGATTCTGAGGACACCCTATTTTAGCAATCTAAGCACATGGTCTAATTTAAGGCATGGTGCAGGTAAACTTGGGGCGTGTCCGAATCCACTTTTGCTATTTCAAGGACGGGAAAAACGGTCGTCGCGCCCGACGCACGGTCTAAAGGGGTTGTCCCTATTCTCTTAACGAGTCGTGGGTGTGTTTTGTGTGTAACGTGCATTAAACCAATCAGAGTCTCATTTCCCACTCCCTTTAAGAGGCTATTGAGCTCGCGCCATGGCGGAATCGCTATTTACAGGGCGGAATTTGCAAGAACAAAAGCTGAACGCTTCTTCAGAGAGCAGGGCCGGTGCCAGCTGGAGCATTCATGGGCCGAGCCCACTCAAATGAGTAACTGTGCACCCCTTTGCTGAACGTGATCATTTTCTAAAGCGAAAGTGAAACCAAAAATCAGCTCGCATAAGAAAGTGATTGATTATCCATTATGACATGTAGGCATTTTTATATTTATGTACACAATAATAATTATTAACATTGTAATCCTTTCATTTTTAATATTTGTTTGTGTGCTGCTGCACGTCCCTGTGTGTGTAATAAGCGGAGTGTACATGCATTGTGCACCTGCCTATAGGCGGGACCAGGTTTCAGTTGGTCAATGGTGCAGTCTATTTCAGTTGCCTTAAAGAAGCAACGCACCAACAATTCGCCTGAACACACCTCGTTTTCAGACCAGCATGCCTACGGGCGCATAAATGGTCACAAATGCATTTGCTATTTAAAGAACGCGGCGCAGGACGTGAAAATGATAACTGCGTCGGGCTGAAACTAGCAAAAATCACTTACACCGAGTGTATGATAGGGCCCCATAGCCACCAGATTAAGTCTGTATCCAGATCAGATGGTCACTGCAGTCGCCCGGATCCAGTCCGTACCCAGCCCAGAAGGTGGATCAGCACCTAGAGACGACCTCTACAGACCTGAATCTCAGCGGGGACCACATCGATTAGATGAGCCCCAAAGACAGATTCCCTGCAAAGACCTTGTCGGCCATTGGTGCAAGACCACGGGAAACAGATGCAACTTGCATTTCAGCCTGGAATTAAACCACTCTATGCTGGTTCGTCTGGTCAGAGGAGAACTGGCCTCCAGACTGAACCTGGTTTCTCCCAAAGTTTCTTCTCCATTTCTGATGGAGTTTTGGTTCCTCACCACTGTCGCCCCTGGCTTGCTTAATTAGATTGCTTAATTTTCGACAACATCGTCGACTTGATTGCACATATACTGTGACTTTAACCAAACTGACTATAACCGAAAAACTGACTTGTTTCTTGTTGACTTGTATTATTAATACACTTTTTTCCTGTTTAACACTGTAAAGCTACTTTGACACAATTTGTATTGTATAAAGTGCTACAAAAAAAAAAGGGTGACTTGAATTGACAAAAGGATTCAGTAAAACACTTTTTTTTTTAAACTGTACCTTGTGTAGAAATTACTGGTGTCTTTATAGTTGATGTTGGATTGTGGACTGGAATCACTGGTGACACTGAATCACCTTGAGCTGTAAAGGATGAATGTTAGGTCAGATGAATCACTGTAGAATATGACAATCATATTTTAATTAGTTAACGCACATTATCTATCACCATATTAGCACATTTAACAGAGACTCTTCCATAACAGTTTTATGAAATTGTTTTCTCACCTGAACTCTTGACAGTATATGCGACTGAGGTCTCGACTTGATTTATGTGAGTAACTTCACATCTCCACTCTCTGTTGTCATCTTCATTCAGGAGTGTTGTAGTCAGAGTGATGATACAGTGTCCTGGAGCTGATATCTGATATCTGGAGTCTGATATTGTCAGTTTAACACGAGTCTGATTCACCCAGAACAGCTGAATTCCCTCAGAACGGATCCAATCATCACAAGAGACTCCAGTATATGAATATGAATACAACTGACAGGAGAGAGTCACAGAGCTGCCTGCACTGATCTCAGTCTGTGAGGATGATGAAGAGACTGAAACACAAAGAACACTTTTAAATCTTCATCAGTTTCAAACGAAGAATTTGCACTTTTTAAATTGATCATATAATCATAAAATTACCATGAAGAACATGCAGATAAACACGTGCATCAGTTCCTTGTTGTGTGTCATTCACATATTGTCGGCAGGTGTAAAGTCCATAATCTTCTTTTGTGATGTTCTTGATGTTCAGAGAGCAGTCAGACCCCAGACTCAGTCTCTCATGTCTCTCAATGTCTTTCTTTTTTATCCCTAAACCAATCAGTTCAACTGCTGTTGAATGACTGTTATAGTTCCATGTAGTTGATTTGTGATCAGGAAGATGATTATTACAGGGCAGACTGACTTTTTCACCACAACTGATGAACATATGAGTCTCATTCACTCCACTGCTAACTGAAACACAATGATTTAACGTTATATATTATTGAATTGCCATTGTATGCTGATATAAACGGAACTGTTTCACAGGAGTTTAAAGAGCATGTAGAAATGTGTTTACCTGTGAGAAGTGAAGAGAGAATGATCAGTCCCAGCAGACACAAATGACACTTATCAGCCATTTTCTCTTTCTGTCAGTCTTCCTCTTCATTATATGCTCACAACTCTTTCTTTAAATACTATCAGCTCTTCCTGTGTTTGTTCACTTCCTCTGATCTGATTGGCTGAGTGTTTATTTCTGACAGGAGCTGCATTTGACTGACACTATATCACTGCATGATGGACAAGTGTCATATTCTTCCAATGAACCAATGAAGATATATAAGTGTTTCTGTTTCTGACTGATCTTCACACTGTCACCAGTAATATTTGCTCTGAATCTCACCTGAACCACAAGAGAGCCATGTTATTTTAAAGATGAGCTTACACAAAAATCTATACAGCAACTGAGCAATTAGAAGAACAAAAGTTTTATGCAAATTATTAAAATAATGGTGATTCCATAATCTATTTAATACATTTCAGTTACTTTATTAAAGGAATGGAACTGACTACATTTGATTACTTGTTAATTACTTTCCTAATTTTTCTAACTGTATGTGAGTGAAAAAAAAAATAAAATAAAATAAAAATAAAAATCAGATAATAATCATTAACATTTTCATAAGTAATTGTAATTTAATTACACTTTTTTTTCCCCCTAAGTAACTTTGCTATGAACCTTGATGGCTTAAAGATGATCTCACTGTTAAGTTTTGGAAACATGTTACTCAGAACTCAGTGAGTTTGACCGCAGTAGAGCAGAGATCATCTCTGAACCCAGAATAGACTGATGATGCAGTGGATTCCCACACATTCAGATGCAAGTTCCTCTTTTTCTTCAGCTGTGACCTGCTTACTGTATGAGTTCAACACTGGTCTGAGTTTGACTGAGAAGTAGGTACAGCAATTCACTTTAGATACAGATATATTTGTTTTTAAGGCAAACTGTTGTATTAACTTTCCATTTCAGATGGCTTATTAAATTAAATTGTTGTATAAAATATATATTAATAATAAATATTAATAAAAACTACCATGTATTAACACGGTTGGGAAGGTTACTTTCAAAATGTATTTCACTACAGAGTACAAAATACTGCTTAAAAAAGCAAATTGTAAAGCACTTTGTTAGATTACACAAGTTTTGTAACTTAACTGAAATACTTTAGCATACTTTGTAATACTAGTAAAGTACATACACAAAATGCAGACAATCTTAAAATAATACGAATAAGAATAAGAACAAGAATAAGAATAAGAATAATTGAATTACTAAAAGTGTATTTTTCTGAAGAACAGCAGCTAGTTAAATTGCTCAGGACAAACAAGGGAGTCACAAACTACCATAACATAACATAACATGAAAATTGTTGTCCAGATCACAACAAACAGTTGATGTACAGGTTATGTACATTTCTGGGCAATTTTATAAATTCAGTCATTTTGTTTTGTGGAGTATAAATCTCTGTTATGTGAAATAGCTTATCAGGACAGTCCTAAATAAAACAACATGCAATTTGATGATCTTCTTATTTTGTTAAAATTATCACAATTGTAATAATATTCTGCATTCATTGTATTCATCACTATTTCTTTTAGGTGCTGCGAGTCCTTCCTCCCTGCAAAATAATTCAATACAAGATTTACTGAGTGTAGATTGTTCCAGAACAATGTGAATCATCTCAAAAACTCACCAGCTCTTCTTGCACAGATGATCTGAAGAAGAATCACAGTAGGAGCAGCAAACACTGCAAACTCAACAATAATCACAATCACTGCAGGAAAGATCAGAGAGACACAGTCAAGAGAAACTCAAACTCTGAAACTGTGAATGAAATCAAAGGTATAAAACAATGAACAGTGAATAATGAATAATGATCCAGCAGTCCTACTGACTTCAGTTTGTGCTGGATCTGTGATCATGTCTGTTAGTTCAGATAAAATATAGTGAACATATAAACAAAACATCATCACAGCATCAACATCACATACTGTATACTGTATATATATTAGGGGTGTAATGGTACACAAATGTCACGGTTTGGTACATACCTCGGTTCGGGGGTCACGGTTCGATACGATTTCGGTACAACTGGAAAAAAAACAACAAATCTACCATGCTAGGTTTCTTTTCATTTATTTTGAACAGACAGTAGTACAAATGACAATTTTTCCACCTAGATGTGAAAATACTACATAGTGTAAAATTATAATGTTACATATATATAATCTGCAGTACATATATACATAGAAGGAATAAATACTTGAAATATATTTGATTTAGTTAACAAATAAACAAGGGAAAAAACAGTGCAACATGTAATGTAGCCTATATTTGCTGAGTTTCAGTCCATTTTTGTGACAAAAGGAAACTCAAATGGCAGAAAGTGACATTTGTTTTCTTTATTTTACAAAAGACCTTTTACAGTGATGCATTATTAATAAGACAATAAATGACAGCGTTTTAAGTTGATTTTGCTGGTATAAGGAAACAGTTTAAGTAATCTCGCCGGCACACACACACAAAACAGATCAGTTCCAGGCTTCCAGCATTGCTATCTTGACAGTGCAGTTGGTAATTTATCAACATAAAACACAGTGAACCAAACATCAGCGCCCCCGCTCATTGTTTCAATGTTGGAACGCGACTTAAGTACAAAGCCTATAATTTACATAATAAATAATAGTTTAGCATTTGGATGCATCACAAATATGGAAATATTATGGAGTTTTTGGATTTGTGTCGAATGAGAGAGGTAGGATACAAGAGCACAAAGCTTCATTTCGCAAACAGTTGAATACACAAGTCTTTAAAGTAACGTTATACTCCTTTGTCAGTGAGAGACGCGTTCACAATCAGCACATGGTCACTGTCTAGTGGGCTTTGTTTTCAAGTGCGCAACTCCTGGCATTCGCTGTTCTTCTGCCGGCGGTTATCAAAGAGTTGCATTACTGCGGGTGCCCCCTTCTGGATTGAGAGTGAATTACCTGTATTCGTTGTAAGGCCTCATGCACCGAACCGAGATGCCCGTACCGTGACGGGTCGGTACGAATACATGTATCGTTACACCCCTAATATATATATATATATATATATATATATATACACATACACACCCACACAATGATGTAAAATGACTCTTCCTCTTTCTTCTTTAAGTGAGCTGCTAACAACAGCATAAGTTTAGTTTGTTTAATTAAATGATTTTAAAATGTTTTAATTCAATCAGCCAAACAATTTAGTTTCTAACATTCATTTGAATTAACTTTGAATAAAATTTATATTAATTAAATAAATCCACACTATGTAAGCATGTGAAGGAGAAACATACCACACACAAACAAACCTATACAGTAACTAAACAAATAAAAAAGAAAAGTGAATCACTGCCTAGGCATAAAATAATGAGTGAGCATAAAAAAGTTGTTTATTTGTTGTATTTCTGCAAATGATTATGTATTCCAGAGTGAAGATTCTAAGGTTTGCTTATAATGCTGAGTTGAAAGACATTCTATACTTTCATAACTAAAATAGTGTATTAATTATAGCAGTAGTAGTGTTTCAGAGCTGTGATCTCACTGTTGAGGTCTGGAAATGTGGCAACTCTGTTTAACTGCAGTAGAGCAGAGATCATCTCTGAACCCAGATTAGACTGATAATGTAAAATGGTTCTTCCTCTTTCTTCTTTAAGTGAGCTGCTAACAATAGCATACATTCAGTCTGTTTAATAAACTGAATTTAGACAGTTTTTATTCAATCAGCCGAACAATTTAAAGTTTCTAACATTAATTTTAATTTACTTTGATTAAAATTTCTATGAATTAAATAAATGCACAGTATGTGAGTATGTGAAGGAAAGCGGAGCGCAACTTAGTTGCAACACACAAGTTTCCTCAAAGGTTAGCATGACGAAACTTAGGGCCAGATTTAGTTTAGAGCATTGTCAGTAGATCAACCACAGAATTTCCACTCCCATCAGTGCTTTTATGGTATTGTAGTCCGTTTATGCTAATTTGCCCTGTTGAGTAAATATTTCTGTTAAGGTATGTTTACACGACAGCAATGTACTAAAAAGGAAAAAGTTCTTCCTGTGCGTTTTTCAAGTACAGATGACAACACAGTCAAAATAATCTTCCTTCACACTGATCTGTGGAAACGATTAAAAACCAGGCCAGTATTTGGCAATGTTACTTTGTAAATAAACACTACAATTTTGCTCACACACTGACAGAACACTGACTGAAATGGTTTTTATACTGCACAAACTGTATTTCCTATACACTTACCCTAAACCTACCCCTCACACATAACTTTCTACATTTGTTTTTTTATTTGAAAAAACACAATGTGTTGAGTATGTTTTATGGCATTTGGTTTGCAAGTAAAGAGGAAGTGTGAACCTCATAAACCATGTTTCCATTATAGTGTTTTTTATTTTATTTTTTTTTACAGAGATGAGTTTTATCTTCAATGAGGCCTACGATCAATCAGTAGATCAGAAAGAGCAGTTCATTTTTTCATACATTTGCATGATTTTTTTTTCTTTTTACTATGCTATATATCCATTTAATGGTAAGTCAGTAAGTCATAACCTGATTTCAGTAAGTACACTGAAGAAGCAATGAGATCTCAATTAGTATGTATTTTACATAAAATGTGGTTCCACAAAACCTTATGTACAATACTGACGTATTTTCAGCATCCAAACGTACAAATACTTGCATATTTTTAGCATTTAAGCGTACAAAACTGACGTATTGCCCACACCTAAAAAAACAAATCCATATGAATATTGAAATTGCTGCATTAATTTCATTATTATTGTTGTTTTTAGTTGTCATACCAATGGCCTTATGTTTTCAATTGCACTTTTAAATAGTTGAATCATTTACTTAATATAAATTCTAACATTTCATTCTGTTCTGTGTGATTTCTGCTGCCAGCTCGTTTCCAAGGATAGGTATACATAATGTTAAACAAGACTACACTTTAAACCCTTAAAATAAATAACATTTCTGCAATCGTTTAAAGGGGTCATCGGACGCCCATTTTCCACAAGTTGATATGATTCTTTAGGGTCTTAATGAAATGTCTATAATATACTTTGGTGAAAAATTCTCAATGGTTGTGTAAAACAACACCCTTTTTACCTTGTCAAAATCAGCTCTGCAAAAATGATCCTGTTCTCTTCTCTCTGTGGAGTGACGAGCATGTTTACTTTAGCCGCATTTAGCCGCTAAACTTGCTAACTAGCATGCTATTAGGAAAGGTGATCGCAAAGATTCATAAAAAAACCCTTATACTCACTTCTGCTGTAAGTGAAGCTGGATCACAAATGATTTGTGCGAACATAGATGCATTTATGTAGATGAGGAGGCGCATTTCCTTCCTAAACAAACGTAATCCACTGCAGCGGCTCAGATGTCGGGAGTAAATGAGGACCACTATGTTCATTATTACATCCAGCAACACAACACCTCATTTGCTCAATTGGAGATATTCTTGTCTAACTTACATCCCTGCTCCAGCATCGAAACAAAGGAGGTTACTGGACTGTTACAGCTGATTTAAGGCGGGTCTGAGGTAAGATGCTTATGTCAACTATCTTGGAAGCAGCCACATCGTGACGCCACACCAACAGGCATCTAAGAATGGCTCGATTTGAAAAAGGGAATATTATTTTTACAGATTAATTAAAAACCACTGCATGGATTTTTATCATTATAGGGTAGATTTGTACATACACTGACAACACACATTAATCTTCAAACAACATGTAAAAGTGAACTTAGCATCCGATGACCCCTTTAACCACTCATATAATATTTACTTTGTTTGCTGTGGTGGGACACAAAAGACATTTTCTCCAACATGCTGTGACTAACAATAGAACCTATAAAATAAAATAAAATAAAACAAAATACACGCATCATAATTACAAAATGAAACTATTTTATTTGTGCGCTATAATCCAGATCTTCAGAATCCATATGATTGTGAGGAACAGACCTAAAATCAAGACTTTATCCGGCGATCTTCATGTCCAATCTGACCCGAGCAGCGAGTCCAATAGCAACAGCAAATAAATCCGCACTGAAGTGTATTTTACAAATTCAAATACTGCTGCATCAAGAAACGACAGGTTCGTCACATTTGTCACAGATTACAACATGCCGTGTTTCTGGTGGGATGTGTTTGAATGATGCGTATGCGACTTCTTCATGGAGTGGATCAGGATAATAATCTGGATAATATTTTTAGCGATTAACTATTTAAATTCTACTCTGCACCTCAAACAAACCTACTGTATTCTGCCAGAGAGGACTGCGGCTGCAACGCATCATCATTTGGATTACTTTTGGTACTGCTGCTGACATTTTTGCAATAAATAAATGAATGTGATTGCACTTTTCTGTCTGTCATGTTTTTGTACAGAGAGTTATGGTTTAAAGGTTGGAGTGGGATTAGTGACTATACAAATATTTTAATGTTGTATTGTTACTAAAATGGTAATTTCCCTGCATATTTGGGTCAGTTACGTTTTATATCCTTTTATATTCACTATAAAATGGGTAAATTTAGGTTTGGGGGTAGGTTAAGAGGGCAAAAAATCTAAATCGCTTATTAATAATATGATAAAAATGCATATTTGCTATAAAATGGGTAGGTTTAGGTTTGGGGGTAGGTTAAGAGGGCTAAAAAAAAAAATAGCTTAATAAAATGACAAAAAGGCATTGATACGAATATCTTAATGATATAAAATATACGTAAATATTTTTTGTTTTTTAGCTAAAATTATGTAGCAATTTGTATGTTCCAAACGTTGAAATACGTCTAAATTGTACATTTTAGCATCAATAAAAACATAAAAATGTATGTTTTGTGCCTCTAAACGTATAAACAATGAGACCAGGCTGGAAGAAGCCACACTCCTTGTGGAGTGAGCTTGAACTCCAAATACTCAGGTCTCATGCTTAGAAGCATATGACACGACTGCTTCTATAATCCGATGAGATAGCTGCTGTTCTAAAACTGGCAGCCCTTTATTACAACCTCTGAATCTGGCAAACAACTGCTCGGACAGTCTAAAGTTCCTGGACCTGTGCAGAAAAGTGCAGATTGAGCATAGGGGATGCAGATCCTGAAGAGCAAATGCTTACAGTGTGCTCTAAACATGTTCTGTAAATGAAGTAGAAGGGACATCTGCAGTCACTTGGATCCAGTCTGTATTTGGATCAGATAGTGGATTGGCACCTCAAGACAACTTCATCACAGTCCAAAATGTCAGCAGAGATCATGAAAACTAAATGAACCCTAGAGACAGACCCTCTTCAAAGACTTTGTTAATTAGACAGTGATCAGCTAAATTATTCATCAAAGTCCTCTGTATAGACCCTGTGGCCAGCTTTAACTCCCCTCGCACCAAACACTGGTATAATGTATCCTGATCATTAAGGAGAAAGAACTGGATAAACATTCTGATTGATATCAATCTGACTTGTGATTCAGCCTGGAATTAAACCACACGTCATGCTGGTTCGTCTGGCCAGTGGAGAAATGGCCCCCCAAGGTTTTTTTTTTCTCTGTTTCTGTCTGGGTTTCTTGCCACTGTTGCCTCTTGGCTTACTTAGTTGCGGGATGGAATCAGCCACTAAAACCATGGCTGGTTGGGCCAGTTTGCTGAAACCAGAATCACAATCTCCCATTCCTTTCTGTTCTTGTGCAGCACTAGCAGCAATACCTTCACTGGATGAAAAGAACATTTGCATTTCCTGGACCAGCAACTCAAAAGCATATCCCCATCTAGGGGAGTGTTCATCAGTAAGTAGAACAGTGGGTAATGCACCAAGCTAGCACATAGCCATCCTCAGATAATTAGATAATCTCAGTAATTTGCCAAGACAGTGGGCTGTCTGCTTAAAAACCTAACAAGGGAGCCAGCACAGTATAGGCAATTGGCCCAAGGAGACCACTACTGAGGGGAGTAATCTCTGAGCTAGAAAACAGCTATCCTCAAATAGCTATGCTCCAGGGGTCCTAACTGAACACTGCCAAGACCACTGAGAGTGAGCTATCTACTTTGAACCCTAACAGGGGAGACACAGTCTAGGCAAGGGGCTCAAGGAGACCACTATCCCTGTGTCCATGGTTTACTGAGCTCTTTTTTGTGTGAAAGGCAGAATTTATATGTGGAAATTCAAAATAACTTGACCGAGTTAGTCACCGAGTTGGAACACCACTATCCACAAATAGCAGTTCCCTCAGATAAGGCTAAAGATTTCCCAGACCACATAAAGTGGCTATCTACTTAAAACCCTAACAGGGGAGAGAGCACAGTCTAGGCAAGAGGCTCAAGGAGACCAATACTGAAATACCCTAACAAGGGGAGCAGTCTCCTAGCTGGAACACAGCTATTCTTGCAATTTCTGAGATAAGGATTTAGTGCTTACTTGAAAGAGCTTGTGCCAAGTGGAACCCAACCTAGTCAAAGCCAGTCTAAAGCACAACTCTGCCCTCAGACTGCTATATTAAAGTCCTTATAGCCCTCATAAGTGAGGGAGGCAGCCCACGCCTAAACCTATCTGGCTTAAAACAGAAAGGGGAACAATGCCCATATGAACGTTACTTTGCACAGCCCCCTCCCACGACTGTTGATGGACACTGCTGTTTTAACATTGACCCACCCTGATTGAGCTGTAAACAGTCCGCCATTGTTTTGACACTGGTGCAGGTGTAGACAAGAATGTCTCCCAGGGCTGAACGATAAATTGCATACGATTGTCATCTGCGATTATGAATGCTTTATTGCGTATCCTGTCAGCGAACTACGGCTTTGTGTATTAAATGCCACTCCATCTGAATGCATGTGATGGATTTACTGCTAATCACAGAATCGGCTTTACTAACAAGATAAGCATGACAATCACATGTGATTTATCATGCAGCCCTAATGTCTCCTAAGCCATTGAGGAGTTATGTTGTTGGATGTAATAATGATCGTAACAGTAATCATTTATTCTCAACATCTGAGCCGCTGAAGATGCAATGAATTTTGTTTTTGAAGGGAACATTGTGAAAAATGGGCATCTGACGTCCCCTTTAATACATCATTATTCATGTATGTACCCTTACTAAACTAGTTACCACACAAGATAACACTATCTAGCATGATCTATAATAATATCATCTTCCAAAACTGATGAATGAGCAGACACACTAGTTCATACAAGCACTGATGTGAGAAAAACAGTGATGATGTACCTTTAGTTACATGTGTGTTTGTAGTTGAGGGATCCTGAGAGTTCATGATGTGGACTGGAATCACTGCTGTCGTTGTTGTACTTTGCAGCTGTAATGGATAAATGTTCTTTGAAATTAATCATACTGTAGAATATTACATTTTAATTAGTTAACACACAAGGTAACTAGCATTATCTATCATTACGTTAGTTCTTTTCCTCATCTGATTGATGAGATTATTTTCTCACCTGGTTTCTTGACAGTATATGTGGCTGAGGTCTTGACTTGATTTCTGTGAGTAACTTCACATCTCCACTCTCTGTTGTCATCTTCATTCAGGAGTGTTGTAGTCACAGTGATGATACAGTGTCCTGATGAGAATAATATCTGATATCTGGAATCTGATATTGTCAGTTTAACACCAGCCTGATTCACCCAGAACAGCTGAATTCATCAGAATTAATCAAATCCTCACAAGAGACTCCAGCAAATAAATACAACTGACAGGAGAGAGTGAGTCAGTGAGGATGAGGATGCTGATGCTAATGATGATGATGCTAGAGAGACTGAAACACAAAATAATTCACATCATGTCAAACCACATATTCATAATTTACATGAATTACCATAAAGTACCATGAAGAACATATAGATCAACATGTGCATCAGTTCCTAGTTGTTGTCTATTCAGATATTGTTGGCAGCTGTAAAATCCATAATCTTCTTTTATGACGTTTGTGATGTTCAGAGAGCAGTCAGACACCAGACTCAGTCTATTATGTCTCTTCATGTCTTTATTCTTCATCCCTAAAATAATCAGTTCATCAGTCCCTGAATGTCTGGAACTGTCACAGATCCATGTAGTTGAAGTGCAGTCATGAAGAGCATCATTACAGGGATCAATCAAACTAGATGAAAAATATGATTATTATGAATATTATTATATATATTATTATAAATAAAACTATTTTTTTTTTTTATTTCATGCAGTGAATGCAAAGCAGGACAAATAGTTTTATATTTTTAGGTGAGGTTTGGTTTTAGACTGTTCTTGAATCCAGAATCAACGCATAATGCTGATATGATGCTTATTTTTGTGCCTAAATCTACTTAATTATTCAAAAATAAGGGTTAGTAATGAACCCCTCTAACTTTACATGTTTAGACAGTAAAATAGACTGAAATAAATATTTAAAAACCAGAACATTATTACATTTAAAGCATTCAGTACAGTATATGGATCAAATATCATTGAAAACTGCATGCAAACATCCAGAATATCATTGAGATAAAGATAAATCTCGCTGTAATCTGGCCTGTTATTTGTATTGAGTATTTTATTCTAATATCATATTCATATTTCCTCTCGGTGCTGTGAGTTCTTCCTCCCTGCAAAATAATTCAACACAAAACCATTTACTGAGATCTCATGATTAAAGAGTTTGTCACAGATCAATGTGAATCATCTCAAAAACTCACCAGCTCTTCTTGCACAGATGATCTGAAGAAGAATCACAGTAGGAGCAGCAAACACTGCAAACTCAACAATAATCACAATCACTGCAGGAAAGATGACAGACACAGTCAAGGGAAAAACAAAGTCAATCTGTGAAACTGTGAATGAAATCAAAGATATAAAACAACAAACAATGCAAAGACGTGTCGTGCCTCTGAATAATGATCCAGCAGTCCTACTGACTTCAGTTGCTCCTGGATCTGTGATCATGTCTGTTAGTTCAGTTCAAACATAATGAACATATAAACAAAATATCTTAATATTTCAGCTTCAAATCACATAAATTATAAATATGTACTGGACCTGTCTAAACTTTATTAAGAAAAGAAAATGTCTCAGTTATGTAACCTGAATAGGGAACAAGACGCTGTGCTGGCACTATGGGAAACACCCCTGAGGTGATGATTCTCTGAAGCCATGATACCATCACACCAATTCATTGGCCAGTGGCTCTTTGCACCGCCTCTCTCATATATTCCTCATAAGAGTGCGCTTGCGCCATCTCAACTCAGATTTTCTATGATGAAGGAAGCACTTCAAAGTAGGAGAATAGCCAGCAATGCAGCGACTTGTTCCTTATTTAGAGAACCGATTGCATGCTGACTGAGACAGGGGCTTTCAGTGGACCTTTAAACATTAAAGCACACTATAGCTGACAGAAGAAAACAGTATCTGAGAGCCACTGCAAAACACTGATGTGAGAAAGACAGTGATGATGTACCTTTAGTTTTGTGTGTGTTTGTAGTCGAGGGATCCTGAGAGTTTGTGATGTGGACTGGAATCACTGCTGTCGTTGCTTTAGCTTGAGCTGTAAAGATGAAATATGTTAGTTCAGATGAATCATACTGTGGAATATGACAATCCTATTTTATTTAGTTAACACACAGGACAACTCTATATTAAAACATTTAAGAGAGACTCTTTAGTAACTGATTGATGAAATTGTTTTCTCACCTGAACTCTTGATAGTATATGTGACTGAGGTCTTGACTTGATTTCTGTGAGTAACATTGCATCTCCACTCTCTGTTGTCATCTTCATTCAGGAGTGTTGTAGTCAGAGTGATGTTACAGTGTCCTGGAGCTGATATCTGATATCTGGAGTCTGATATTGTCAGTTTAACACCAGCCTGATTCACCCAGAACAGCTGAATTCCCTCATAACGGATCCAATCATCACAAGAGACTCCAGTATATGAATATGACAACAACTGACAGGAGAGAGTCACAGAGCTGCCTGCACTGATCTCAGTCTGTGAGTATGATGAAGAGACTGAAACACAAAATAACACACAAATCACATACTTTACAATCATCATGAGAGTTTAAATGACCACATAATCATAAAATTACCATGAAGAACATGCAGATAAACACGTGCATCAGTTCCTTGTTGTTGTCCATTCACATATTGTTGGCAGGTGTAAATTCCGTAATCTTCTTTTGTGATGTTCTTGATGTTCAGAGAGCAGTCAGACCCCAGACTCAGTCTCTCATGTCTCTCTGTGTTTTTCTTCTTTATCCCTGAACCAATCAGCTCAACTGATGCTGAACGTCTGTTATAGTTCCATGTAGTTGATTTGCAGTCATGAAGAGCATTATTACAGGGCAGACGGACATTTTCACCAGAACTGATGAACACATGAGTCTCATCCACTTCACTGGTACCTGAAACACAAGGACTTTAAGTTACATATTATTGAATTAAACTTTATTGTATACAGATAGACTGATAGAGCATACAGAAATGTGTTTACCTGTGAGAAGTGAAGAGAGAATGATCAGTCCTAGCAGACACAAATGACACTTATCAGCCATTTTCTCTTTCTGTCAGTCTTCCTCTTCCTTATCTGCTCACAACTCTTTCTTTACGTAATCTAGTATCAGCTTTTCCTGTGTTTGTTCACTTCCTCTGATCTGACCTTTTGAGTTTTTAAATTCTGCTAGTGTTTATATATTGTGACACTGTATTAGTCATAATGGAGTACTGTTGCTTCATATTTCTTGTAAACATCCTTTCAAATTCAAAAATATTGTATTACTAATACGTAACATATAAGAACATATACTGTACACATTAAATAAGCAAGTACGAGTCTGTAATATGATGGTGCAGATAAAAATAACATTGTAGAAGTAACCAACTGTGTTCATGTGAATACTCGACAAGGTAACTGTTTATATGAACATGTAAACATTGCAAAACAGCACATTTCTGTACTTGAATGCTGACAGGCGTCTAAGTGTACGTGCAGACATCCATCGCACAAGGGCAATTTTAGTTCTCTTTCACATCTCACTGCACTTTTAAAGCATCAATTAAGCACATCCCAGTCTCAGAAACCAGATCAGAAAAAGTCTCAGTCCAAAACTTGATAATGTCAGTGGTCACATGGCTTGTACAGTACTCAAATCATGTGAACTTAACTAGGGATTTTTGAGTAACTAGGACTTCTAGCACAAATAGTAAGTTTTAATAGATCTACATCATAAGGTAAAGTAATTGATTCACATTAAGTAAACAAAAAAAAAAAATCTTCAAAGCTGACAGCCGTTCTACACTTTTGCAACTAAAAAAGGGTTTTAGTTTGTAATGCTGCAATCTCAATGTTGAGTTTTGGAAACAGTTTAAAAAAGTTAGAGCAGTGATCATCTCTGAACACAGACTGGACTGATGATGCTGTGAATTCTGAATCATTCTGATGGCAGTTCCTTTTCTTTCTTTCTGTGAGCTACTGTATGCCATTAAACTCCTTTCATTTAACAATACAATAGTTCAGACTGTTAATAAACTGATATTAATCCTAATACACACACACACATACATGTATGTATGTATGTATGTATGTATGTATGTATGTATAAAGGTATATATATATATATATATATATATATATAAAATATAT